>VXBU01002311.1:51705-70847 GCA_013400315.1 Bombycilla garrulus
TAGGCATCTGTCATAATACTTGCCAAAAGCAGAGGAGATAGGGGTACGTTTTGGGCTGGAATAGAAAGAAAATGGGTCAACTGGGTAAGGTAAAGCATGCCCTGGAGCAGTTCTGCCTTTGAGAATCTGGCTCACAGGCAGGCAAAGTTCAGAAGACTGGGAAGAAAGCAAGCACAGCATCTATCTTGAAACAGGGAAGAAAAAGAAAACTGAGCAATTATAGATGTATTGGCTTCACTTGAGTAAAGGTTAAAACAATACAGCAAACCACTTCAAAGTAACTAGGAGTGTGTGTGTGGGGAAGAGATGATTAACAGTCAGCAGTCCTGAAAAACTACATCAAACCAAAATTAATTCTGTTTTAGTGGTAGCTGGAGGGCTATTGAAAAAGCCTCAGATAGCTGCCATATATCTTGACTGTCACTTGTGGCATTTTTACCAGTAAGCTGGAGATACAAGCTTGAGATAAAATCACAAAACAGTGAGTGCCAGATTTTTCAGAAAAAAAAAAAAGACATTAACAATAGATATTGATGACTGATTAGGAAACTTGAAAGATTTATCAGGGGTATATCCCATCCTGAGTCTGGTATTCAATATTTACTTCTGCATCTTGGCTGACAGAATAAAGAACAGACTTAGTACATCTGTGAATGGCACCATGCTGGCAGGAACTACAAGCACACTGAAAGATAGGATTGGAATTGACTAGTTGTAGAAATAGTCTGCAAGAATTTGGATGCAGTTCAGCAAGGACAAATGAAAGATTTGCATTGCCTTATGAGGCATCTGGCTCTGCCAGAAAGTATCTGCCCAAATGGATCATATTCTGAGAAGCCATCCTCTGTGTGCTGGTGGTGCATAAAGATATTGCTTTAAATTACTCCTGGGTGAATACCTACACACGATCTGCATTGTCTGCAAGGAAAGCTGCATGCCCCTTGTGCCCTGGTCAGCTTCGGTAAGGCCTCAGCTGCAAACCATGGCCCATTTTGAGCATTCATCCAGAATGGGCTGAACTAGAAGCTCATTCTAGGGAAGCCCACTGGAGAGCACCAAGAGTGATGCTCCTACTGCTGGATTATTGCATAAGAAGCGATTGAAGAAACGGGAGCTGCTTACCCTTGGGAAGGCTAGTGTAAGGCATAACAGCCTTCAGTATGTAGTGAACTTGGAATCACGGAACCATAGAATCCCTGCACAGAACAGCCCCAAGAACCACACCTTGTGCCTGAGAACATTGTCCAAATGCTTCTCGAACTTCATCAGGTGACTGCTGTGGCCACTTCCCTGGAGTGCCCAACAACCCTCTGGCTGAAGAACTTTTTCCTGTTATGCAACCTAAACTCCCTCTGACACAACTTCTGGCTGTTCCCTCAGATCCTGTCACTGGGCACCCAGAGATGAGAGCCTGCCCCTCCTCTTCCTCTCCTGAGGAAGTTGTAGACATTGATGGGGTGTCCTCTCAGTCTCCTCCTCTCCAGGCTGGACAGTCCAAGTGACTTCAGGTGTTCCTCATATGGCTTCTCCTCCAGTCCCTTCCCCATCCACATGACCCTCCTTTGGGCTCTTTCTAATGGCTTTTATACCTTTTGCATACTGTGGTGCCCAAAACTGCACAGAGGAACTCAAGATGAGGTGCACCAGAGCAGAGCAGAGTGGGACAATCCCCTCCCTCAACTGTCTGTACTCTACATCCTTAGCAAGTAGCACAAGCAACTTGGGGGAAACAGAAGACCACCCTTGACCCTCCCGGGAGAAGACAAAACTTCTTGAGATTGAAGTAATGAGTTTTATATTAGATAATGTAGGGAAAAACTGGCCTAGGGGAAGGAAAACTTCAGTCCTGGAATAAACCATTGGAAAACAGGCTGGAGCTTTCTATGCCATTTTTGGGGAGAGAGGCAAGGCTCTACCTTGAGGTAAAGGACAGATTTTACAACCTTTTGATATCCTTCCAGTAATTTTTGATTTCACAATAGCTGTGGTGATGGTGTCGCATCAGTAGGATGATGCTCAGAAATGCACCTGTACTGGAAGAAGGCCACTAACTCTAGGCTGATGGCAAAAGCTCCAGAGAGTTCAGGGGGAAGAGAAGGAGCAGGGCAGGAAGAGTGAGCGCCACTAGTTAAGAGGGAAGTCCTACCCAGAGGGTGAACAACCTGACCAGGCACTGGCATTGCAGTGAGTGGAGGGTACAGGAGACCTGTTACGTGGTGTTAAGAGTGCCATGGTACCAGTCCACAGTGCAGCTCCGTCAGTGTCACCAGCCACCCAGGTACCTGACACAGGGCCGTTGGCACAGGACTCCAATTCACCCTTCTAGCAGCTCTGCTTGCACTTTCTGATGCTTCATTCACATCTGTATGGACTCTGCTTCCCCTCAAGCATGATTGATGTGTTTCCTTTTCTTTGCAGAGGAAGAGAGACAACTTCAAGCAAACAACCGTGATTTCAATCTGCAGTTTGAATATGCTGTAAGTAACCAGTGTGTGTTGTTTCATGCAGATGTAGTCACAGATGTAGCTGCATCTGCTTCATGTCTCAAGTGTTGTTTCAGAGGGGTGAGCAGAAGTGCATGCCAGCTACGGGTCTGAAAACCAGGCAAACACAAGCCAGATGAACCATCAGAGGTGGATTGCTGCTGAGAGCCTGACAAATGGGCAATTGAAGGAGACCCGATTCTGGAAAAGCATGACACAGTGACTTTGCACACTTCCAGAAAACTATTTGTGAGTCAAAGCATTTGCAAGATCAGGCTCCAAGGCCTTTCAATAACAGAACCTGGGAGGAGTTTTCTGTGGAAATTTGTCTCTATTTAAAGTAAAACATGAAAGGAAATGTGTCAGTTCCTCAGCTTTTGCATTGAAATCATCTCTGTCAGGAAGGTTTTGAATCTGGCCCTTGTGGCTTTCTGCTAGCTTTTCTGTCAGATTCTTAGCAGCCCACTTAGGTTCACTTTGTGCCATGAAATCTGTGATTCCAAAGTTTGCCTGGACACAGGCTGGCTGTGTCCCAGGTCTGCCAGGCTAATTCGCCAGGGAGCCCCTTGAGCAATTTGATTTCCAAAGCTCCTGGAGCATTTTCTGATGCTGTGTGCAGAGGAGGGCTAGCTCAGCCACTAGATCTGTCCTGCCTGCCTGCAGGGACATCCCCTCTGTCAGGCTGTCCTGAAGCTGCGTTCTTTCAAAGTGTTTGCAGCTGCCAGTTAATGCTGAAGTGAATTTTGTGAATTTTTTTCCTTTGAATATCTGAATTCCAGTGGCTAAATTAATCATTCAGTTACTCGGGACCTCCTTTGAATCATGTTTTGGTTTAGGAACATCACAAGTATTTTCTTGGGAAGAGCTGAAAACGATAAGCATTTTAGAACACACCAGTTTCCTGTGACAGGGACAGTCTGACTTGCTAGCAGGTTTTACTAATGGCAACATAGTGGTTTTCAGTGGTCACTTTTCATCCACGAACTATACAACATGGGTTAGAGAGTCCCAGGGTCCAGAGCTGCTGCATGTGCCCTGAATATGAAATGCATGGAAGTTAATATATGTGAAGTACTAAGCCGCATGAATGTCTTATCAAGATGGGTGATTTGAGACTGGGGAAGTGAACTTGATTTGCACACAACATGTCAGTAGCGTGCTGGAGTGGGTATTGCCACTACATATGGTTTTGTCATCTTCCACTGGATGATTGTTAGGTGCAGCAGTAGGACAAGAAAATAGGAGGGAGATGGGCAGTTATGTCAGGGTAGAGGGAACAAGCAACTCTTCTAGTTCCATACCTAATTCTATGGAAGGCCATTCAGAGAACTGACTTTGCATGACACTGATTCCCAGCTGACTGCTTAGTTGTGTCCAAGGCTATTGCAAATAGCCACAATTAAGTGGAGGACTTTGAGAACGCTTCAGAATTTCCATAAGTATGTGATTAGGTGATAAAGTGAAGGCAGCCAAAAAGCCAGCTCAGTATAATGTGTTAAAACTTGGCAGTGAGTTTTGGTAATCACACTCCTCATTTTAGTCAGCTATGGCTCATGATTTCTGGAGTCCTGTATAGACTGAGGCTTAAGAAGTCCAGAAAACTGTCCAAAAAGAGCCAAGCCATGAAGTGGTGAGTGTATAGTGAGGTGGTGATGCAAGAACTGCCCTAACTGTATAGGACTGCACACCATATCCTGGGCTGCTTATTTCCAATAAGTCCTTGACAAAGTTCAATTTATTAACTCCAAATTACTATGGTGTATGAAAAGAATAACCTTGCTCATAAATTACTTCAGATCCCATGCTGTAGATTGCTGATGAATGTGGAAATGACAAAAAAAAAAAAGGGAGATAGTCTTCTGGCATCCTCCCATAATATATTCATGATCCTCCTGAAAGTTAACTCTTCCAGGCAAGGGTTAAATTTGGGTACTTCCTCACATTCAGATTTGTCTCATCATGGTGGGGTTGCACTGCTAAGCACAAAGACGTGGTTCAGGGGGAAGAGACCACGGAGATCCAGAGGAAACCTACTAAGCCTTAGAAGTATTTTGGACAGTGAAAGTCACAGGAGTGAAGTTCAGATTTCTTGGTAATTTAGGGCCACAGTACCCATGAAACCTATAGAACAGGTTCTTGTAACAAAGCTAGGTGAGGTGGTAAATGTTTCTTTAGGGTGAGGCAGTTGCTGAAAGAGGCCAATAAGGAAAAAGAAAGGGAAATGCAAACCGAGGTGCTGTGTATTGACTTACTGTTGAGGCCAGGCTTTATGTTCCACCTGGTGTGAAGATTTGAGCCTTTCACTAAACGGACAGTTTCTATTATGTAGGCCTAGATCAAAGGTACAGAGGTGTTTTGTCCTTCTTTATCACAGCGAGATCAGGGAAGTGGGAAAGTACAACCAGAGGTGGGTGTGTTGTCCTTGAATATCCCTGTTCCTGGTGAGACTTTGTCCCTTGCTGTGCAAAGTCTCTAGGATATCTGTGCAGGGAGAAGAGACGAACTGATAAAGACTTGAAAACTCTATTGTGTGTGGAGTCTGACATCAGCTCTGGCGGCTGCTGAAAGGTGGCTCTCCTTATATGAGGCAAGACTCCCGAATCGCTCAAACCAGCTTTGCAGGAATCTGTGGCTGCACAGTGGAAAGCCATGTCTGCCAATGCATGCAAGGGCATGTCCACCCCCATCACACTACAACTTGCAGGAGAGTTCAGAGGGCAAATTCCCTCCCAGAGCTGCCAGAAAATACAGTAGATGCTAAACTGCAGTTGTGTCCCTGCCTGCCACACTTCTCCAGCCATGAGGCCTCAGTAGTTGAGCAAAAAGTTTAGAAAAATTAAAAAAACTTTAAAACAAAGTGCTGTGCAGTTAACTGGAAGGGCTGAGTGTGAAGGTATGTACACTACCCACCAGCTCACAAAATTAGTTAGGAATGACTCAGAAACCAAGTGTGAATGGGTGGCATGAAAAGGCACTTAGAGCAGCACAGAAAAGGGCTCAATATAGGTCAGTTCTAATCTGTGTTTATTCACAATGCAGACAGAAAGATCCTTCCTGAATCCAGAAAGAGGTTTGTCTGTGTAAAGACTGAAATATAGTGGAAAGCAGAGTTGCAGATGTGGTATAGCAAGTTTAACGACTTTAATCAACTTAATCTGTCTGCACTCTCCCCAGCACAGCTACAGAGGGGACAGCCTCTGTGTGTCCACCACGATGGGCTATCCATTAACACTCTGGAGAGGAAAATCTCTTCTGAAGGCCTTTAATGTTTGCTCTGATCCTAGTTCCTTTTTTAATTCTTTGCTTTCACATTGGAATTTAGCACAGCTGCACGGGGACGTCATGAAGGGCTGCGAAAACAACTTTGAAATTGGCTTTCAGACAATAGGAAAGGAAATGCAAGGCCTATGAGTCAATGACAAATTTCATCTTGGATCAGGACTCAGGGTCAAACCGGCATTCTTTCATCAGGACCAGCAGCAAGGGGGCTGCTTGGACTCGGCTCACTTGATGAAGTCTCTAGTGAAATAGGAGGGATGTATATAACTTCCTATAGCCAATACACATTGTCCTGGGCTGGATCAGCAGCTGGGTTCTTATCTCTTTGAAATTTAATTGGAGAACAGGGAGCTCTGGTAGTGGCTCAGACTCTGCTCCACCTCCCCTGCTTGCATGCTTTGATCTCAGAAGGCTGCCTGGTGGATGATCCTCAAGGACCTTATCAGCATAGTCAGGGCTGTGGCACTAGCTGCCCTCTCTTCCTTTCTCAACCTGCAGATGTTTCCCAGTGTCCCTTATGCTCGAGGCTGAGGGGAGTGTGGTCTGATGAAGTGAAAAGTGGTCTCAGTAGTCCCTGAAGGAATAGCTACAGCAGCAACCTGCACTGCTCCTTCTGCATTTAGTAAGGAGTAAGTTGGATTCATCCAGAGAGCAGTTGAGGCACTGTCAGGGAGCAGCCAGAGTGGGGCTGTATTACAAGAGGGGGCAAGCTGGAAGTGGAGGTGATCCTGGCTCAGGCAGAGCTCTCAATGACCAGGGTGCAGTCCTGCAGTGTCTGGCTGGCAGGGACAGGGGAGGATGCTGGTGATGGGGTCCATCCTGACCATTCCAGACAAGGTGAGGAGAGGAACCACGTACAAGACCCTCTTAAGGAGCCCAGGCAGAAGTGGCAAGAGACAGGGCTGAAGATAAATTTACACCAGAGGTCCAAGGTCCATCAATGAAGTAGAGCTGGATAGATACATCTGGGAAACTAGGACAGATGACAGTCTTGAGATGGGGACTTCTACAACAGAGCTCAGGTGAGGATAGAAGGGTCATGGCTGAGCTTAAGTGAACTTCTGAGCTCTGAACAGGGGTTGTGGATGGAGACACCAGGTGAGATCAAGGCTCTCAAGGCATATAAGGCCCCTGAGAAATAAGAATAAAGAATGAGCTGTGCCAAACGTGGTCTTCAGTGAAGTCAATAGACTCCTTTGGATCAAGTCCCCCACTCTCCATCAGATTCAGTCTCATATTCCTGCTGCAGTGGTTGAGGGTCTTGTGTGAGACCATAATGAAAGCAAAACAGTGGTTTGGAGTTTGTCTCCTTTTTGCATCACTCAGCAGTGCTCTGTCCTCGCCTTCTTTCCTCCTTCCTGCCAGGCAGCAGCTTCAGGTACTGAGCCAAGTCAGAGGGACCAGAGTTGGCAAAGGGGATGACTAAGAGGCAAGACCTTTAGTTGTTGTGCTTGGTTTGTCTGTGAGCAATGACATGAGATTGTCAAGCCATGCCATGCCTGTGTCCTCCTTCACACCACCATGACAAGGACACTCACCACTCTGATCATTAACTGCTCAGTAATGGGGTGACACCAGACAGAAGGAACACAGGAAAACACATCCAGTGATCATGCTTTCCTACAGATTTTCCTGGCATACCCAGCATGGGATGAGATCCTGGAACTCACTTCATTAGTGCTGTCAAGAGAGGGTCGAGGGGTTGCTTGTGTAAGATATTCCTGTCCTTTTTCTGTTAAAAGGAAAGAAAAATGGGAAAAAAAAAAAAAAAAGAGAACTGTGCTTTGGAAATTGACATTTTTATTTCTGGTGTTTGGCCAGTCTCTTGGGAGTTTGCTTTTTTACAGGGATTTTTACAGAGACCAGATTAACACCACCACATCCTTTTGGCCTTTATCAGTCTTCTGTTGAGCTGGGACTGCTGCCTACCGTCAGGAATAAGTCAGTGAACTTGGGAGTCTTAAAACTGATCTGGTCTGACTGTTCTGTTCTCCCTGTGAAAACAAAGCCTTGTTGGCACCATATGTGCTGTTACATGAATTTATTAAAAATTTTCATGAGCACATTCACAGCCCTGTTGGTCACATTTCTGCTTTTGGCTTCTGTGAGTTTTCCAATGGCTCTGTTGCATTTAAATAGAGTGCCATAGAATTGTGCTTCTGCCCTCTTCTTTACCAAAACACCTTTCTGCTGCTCAGCTGTTCCACTGGTCTGTGCTACACAAGTACCAGGGAAATTGCCAAGTGTTGTGGCATAACACCTCCCTGTGGGGTCATCAAAGTCTTGCTAAAATTTACTTATGGCTATGTTGTCCAGTTGCTGGGAACAATTATGTCACTAAGCCAGGGGTATAAATTCAGAAGGTCAATACCTTGCCATACCCTTTAGTCCCTGTAATCTAGCCACAAAAGTATCAGTGTCTCTTATTTCCATTGACTTTTGTGGCAAGGAGATGATTTGTTTGCTCAGCGATCTAAGGTAGGAGCCATCTGCTGAGTTTGGCTTGCTGTTGGACGTCACAGGCGGGCTTCTGAAAACACCCCCAAAGTAACAGCTCATCCGCCAGATCTGGACTTGTGTAACTGTGGAGAGATGCACACTATTCTTAGGGACAGCATTTTGGTGGAGTCACACCTCCAGGAGGTGTGAATCTAGCCCCTGAAAAGAGCAGATGAGAATAATCCCTCACCCACAAACAACACTGCTCTGGTGTCAAGCTTTGCATCTGGAGAGCTTTAGGCTGTCTGTGGGTAGCCCAACTCAGACCTGCTCATTTAGGACACAGGGGCATGCAGGGACTGCCCTCGGACAGCCAGAAGTCCAGGGCAGATCAGGGAGTAAATGCAAACCTCCCCATCCCCATTTTTGTGCTTAGCCCATAGAACTGCTCTTCTTAGCTGTTGGTTTTTATGAATGTATAGGAAAACCAGAGGTTTCAGTAAGGCCTCTCAATACCTAATTGCTGTTACAAGAGTATTCCTCTCCATGACTTTTTCTTTATGGGAGTCTCCCCCACTGAAGGCAGAGTGTGGGGACAGTGAGACAGATGATGAGTTAGAGGAATTGCTTGTAGAACAATGCCTGCACGTGGACTATTTAATGTGGGGTGGTGCAGGCCCCCATAGCACCCCTCCCACCCCAGAGTCAGGTTCTGGGCCAGCTCTAAAGAGCAACAGGGTTTGATGGTGTTAAGCATCGCAGAGTAGGATAAGATCAAGAGCAAAGGCCAACTGAGATTTCCCTGTAGCTGACCAAGAGCCTAATCTGTCAAAGCACGGCCCTGTAGTATTGCCTGAAAACATAATGGATATCTAAGAGAACTGGGTTTGTTCAGCCTGGAGAAGATAAGGCTTCAGGGTGACCTAACTGTGGCCTTCCTGTACCTGAAGGGAGCCCTTCAGGTATGATGAAGAATGATGGAGAGGGACTTCTTATGAGGGCATGTAGTAGACAGGATGAAGGAATGGCTTCAGACTGAGGGTGGGTTTAGATTAGATACAGGGAAGAAATTCTTTACTTTGAGGGTTTTGAGACACTGGCACAGGTTGCTCAGAGAAGCTGCGGGTGTCCCATCCCTAGAAGTGTTCAAAGCCAGGCTGGAGCAACCTGGTCTGGTGGGAGATGTCACCACCCATGGCAGGGAGTTGGAATGAGATGATCTTTAAGGTCCCTTCCAGTCCAAACCATTCTATATTTCTATGATTATATGATACCTTGCATAGTGCTTCAGCTGTATTTGTGATGTGGAAGTGCAGAGCTTTGATTTGGAAAGGCTTACATTTTCTCCAGTTTGTCATTATAATTTGCTATTGATACGCCTTTAGCCCCTGAGGTCCATGAACAAGTTATGTGTTGAATTAGAAATATTTATTGTAATTACAAGTTCTTTTTTTCCTGGTGATTAATTTTAATCATAGATTCTAGAATAATGATAAGATCCATGATAATACTCCCTGTCCTTATCCTCAGATCTAAAGTGCCCTAGTGTCCCAAAATACAGTATGTGCCCTGCAATACCATGGGCTATGGAGAAAACACTGATTATCCAGATTCCTGCAGTTAAGTATTTGGAAGCTGTTATGTCTGGGCCTTTTACCATGCCTAATGGCAATAGGAAATAAAATGAATGGCTGTGGTTCATTCAATGATTTTCCTGACGTAATTAATGGACAGAAATAGAAGGCAGGAATTGAAATAAACCACTCCCATTCTTTTCTTATTCCCCTCTGAGATTTTTGCAGGCAAAGATCTATAAACTTTATCTGAGTGTTTACTGAGTAGTTTTTCCCATGTTATATGTGACCCTCTGAAATCTGTTGACGCACAAAGGTCAAGTTCCCTGCATTTACTTTTTCCTGCAGCAACAATCTTCTGTTTTTTCTTTAAGTAAGTGGTCACGATACTTTTCCTTAGAATAGTGGGCAGATTTATATATTTAGAACCAGCTTGTATTAAAAGATCTGCTAGACTCTGTGCCTGATGGACACAGTCTTGTCAAGCAATTTAGTTCCCAGTCGGCTGGGTTTGCAGGGGATGTGGTTAGTCCATTGCTTTTGTTTCAGCAATGTTCATTAAGCCTGTCCATAACACATACCCCGTGGTTAAGGATTTTGAAATAAACCAAATTTACCTACATGTCAGGGCATAGACAAGACAGAGTTAACCACACTTGCAGGTAGATACATGATACCAGGAGACAGGCAATATTGTGTATAGAATGATCACTGATAAATATATTTTCTTGCTGGAGTGCAATCAACAGGAGGATTCGGCTAGCTCTTCTATGAAGGCTGTTTTCATTTCTGCCCTTTTAGAGATTCACTCATTTGGCTTGTCCAAGGGATGAAACATGATTTTAATGCTGAAGAACATATGTTGTACTGTATGTCTGAACGTAGAGAAATCCAGTAAATGCCTAAAATGGAATAGCTTCCCCACACTTACCTTTCAATGGTAACCTGAAATAATTGGTTTAGTGCTGGAAACATGCTGATGCATGTCAGTGTAGATGTCAAGATCCTTGATTAATGCATAGATAAGAAGTGGGCTGTGATTCATACTTAGTAGCTCCTGTCCTCCCACCAGCTTAGCAATATCTAAAGGCTATTACAAATACCGCAATCACCATTTTATCTGCTGTTGAACCAGGATATTTATTATGGAATTCAGGTGTGCTTCATATCTGCCTCCTTGTGCTGTCCCACCTTAGGTTCCCTGGAAGGGGGTTAATGGGCATTGTCTGGAGAGCTTCTAGGAGGAAAAATTTAAGATGTTCTCACAACAGGTAGGATTCATCCTTCCAGGACTAAACCTGGACTGGAGCCTGTTAAACATCATATGAAAAGAGGGTCTAGCAGACCTGAAAACTAAAAGGACAGTAGATCAGTATGATGGATTGAGCCCGTCTGGCTGATGGCAAATATTGGACCAGACTGCTCTGATCTTTGGGTAAGAAAATACCCAGTTCTGCAATATCAAGCTTAGGTCTTTCTGTGGTTTGCAAATACAGACTGGGGAGCAGCCATTTCTTGTGGCTGGAGGGGCCGTACGCAATTAGAAATGGAAACTGGAAATAGGGAACAGAGTTGGAGCTTGCTTACTGAAATGGTGAGTTCTTGTATTAAGTGACTGTTCGCACAATGCCACATCCAAGTAATTTTTGTGGAATAGAAACAAACCACCTGTTGAAGCTGCAGACCTGAAAGTTTGCTGAATGAGCTAAAAATGATAATAATCATATAATATTCTGCTCTTGGGAGGATGACTACTCCAGAGTTGCCCAGCCAGTGGGTATTTCAAAGCATCAGACATGCTACAGATGGTTGACCTGTCATGAGTTTTGCAGCCCTGCTTTGTAGATGCTAACAGCAAAATTATTGTCTTCTGGTTACAGTTCTCAATTTTCTTTGTGCACTGTATAAGTGAGAAGACTATTAATAAAGGGAAGATGTTGTGAGCAACTACATACAAGTTTATCTACCTGCAGCATAAGCTGAGCATCATGTTTTCACCTATTCCAAGAGGAATTCTCTGTTTATCCAGACTTGGCATGATTTTGTGGGGAAAAGGAAACGCTTTTTGAGCTGCTGTTGGAAACAATGCTATTGCTAAATATAAGCAAGTAAGACACAGTTGAAATGTGTTGTGCTGTAATTTTGTTTCCTGTTTTACCAATCCTACTTATTTTAATTTTTTTCCCCTACAGAACAATTCAATTAAAACATCGAAATACAATTTCTTCACTTTCCTGCCTCTCAACTTGTTTGAACAGTTTCAGCGAATAGCCAATGCTTACTTCCTTTTCTTGCTGATTTTGCAGGTATGAAATCAATGTGCTGTTTCCAGTAGATTGTTCTCTGTTATCAAAGCCAGTCTATGTTTGACAGGTGTAATGAAGTGCAACCTATATTCCTGGTGTGAATTAGCATCTTAGTAAAATCTTACAGTACATAGAAAGTAGGGCAGAAAAAAGCAATTTTCTCTTTTACCTTTGCATATGAGGGTTTGAATTAAATGAAGAAAAAGAAGTTAATTAGTTTTCAACAAATTATGCAACTTTTTCATGCCCTGCCCTACTATCCTTTTGTGTCTACATCTGAGTGCTCCTGGCTGTCCTCAGATTTGCATTAGTTATTCATCCTGTAGTATAAATCCAAGCTGTCTCTTACCTATAGATTTATAAGGCTAATTCCACAGGCAGTCACAAAGGAAACAGCAAGAAGGACACCACATTTGTAACCTATGGTGTTTTCCTGGGAAGGAAGGAGTTAACATCAGGAAGGCTCAAGGTTGTGGTTAGTTTGCTTAAAGCTGGATATTGCTGCTTCCTTCTCCAGCGTGAGGAAGGTGGCCAGTGTGGAGTGTTGTCAGACACTGGCAGCACTATTGAACCCTGTGGATTGTAACGGCATTGAGTTGCACTTTGCTCATCACTGTAGCTAATGATACTCTGAAAGCTGAACGCACTGGATCAATTGATATCAGGATTTCTGCCCCTTTGCACCTTGCTGTGTACTCTGCCGTTGTTGAGTCTTATCAGAATACACTTTATCAAAAGAAGGGTATAATTTTGATTATTATTCCAGCCTAATGTTTTAAAGCTGACCATTTCACTGCACACAAATTTGCAAAATAACCTATTTCAAATGCTTTTTTATTTTACAATTTCAGCTCAAAAAAGCATAAGTGAAATGTGGTTAAGCCTTCAGCAAGCCACATATGATCTTTTTTGCTTATTTACAGGGAATGAATTTTTGAAATTTCAGTGCATGTATATTTTTCAAGAGAAGGTGCCTTCTCAGCTACGCTGAGAGCACAGTTCCTGCGTTGTTGTACTGCACTCTAGCTGTTTGTCTGTCAAATTCATAGTATTTCAAAGTGTTTGCCTTAAATTATTCCACTGTGAGTTTTGCTGGGCTGTCTAGGGTTGACTATAAATAAAAGCTCACCTTTTTCTTTACATCAAGGTAGCCTAAAGAGGGCAGGAATTAGTCTCCATTTAATTATTTGTCCTCACTGCATCCTTGTGGGACTATTCTTGCACCAAGAGTGGATGTTGTGGGCAAGCTGTGGGGACTCTGTCTCTTCCTCCTTTGTCACAGACATGCATTTTCCAAGGCAGGGGAGAGGGCAGCAGTGTCAGCCTGTGCAGCTGAGCAAGGCTATGATGCCTGTAGGACCAGGGCTGTACAGTGCATAAATGTCAGCTTCACAACGCACATGGATTTGACACTTGCCAGATCCAAACTGAGGGACACACTAATGCTGGTCTCATGTTGCTTCCATCCTTAGTGCTGTGCTTCTAGAGGAAGGGGAGAACTGCGTGGGGGTGAAACATCTCTCTCTGCATGACTGATGGCATAACAGAATCACCTTCAGCTCTTTGCTCCTCTCGCTGTTAAAGATGTAGGAAACAGAAATGGCTGTGCTGCTCTTAGGAGAGCAGGGTCAGCTTGGCAACAGCTTGCATTGTCCATTGATGTGAAATTTACTTCAGCAAAGTGTGAAAAGTTACTGAAACAAAGAACAGAAGCTTTTGACAGCTCTGCACAGCTGTTTTTGCTCAGATAGCTCTTGAGTCCCTTACAGCGGGCTTGCCCATGTCAGTACTTCCAAAGAAATACCCTGGGGACTTGGCAATCCTGATTCTGCAAACAACAAGAAAGAGCAACCCACTACACTTTCTGACAGCTCAATTTTTCTAACTTAAATTATAGCTTGTTTTGTAAGGATAACATGGGTCCCCTGGCTCTTCCAGCTTTGGAGGGGAGGGTCACCTATCAGGGATGGAGCTGTATTTCTGTCTTTATTCTATGTTCAGGTATCATAGAAGAATGTTGTCTGCAGCTTGATTAGATAGTAATGGTTTTTCTGAACTGGCAGGAAATGTCTTGACTCAGATCTTTTCTTCCTACAGTTGATTCCTCAGATTTCCTCGCTGGCCTGGTTTACAACTGTGGTGCCCCTGGTGCTAGTGCTGGCTGTATCAGGAGTCAAGGATGCCATTGATGATTTTGTAAGATCTGTATTTATGACCTGTACTTTGGAGTTGGCCTGTGATTCTTCAGTACAGTAACTGAAATAAACTGCTTAAACACAGCTGGTGGCAGGCACTCAGATAGGGTCTGAGATTAAGTCCCCAAAATCTATAGTTACTGAAATAGGAGCTAGAATTTCCAAATTGCTGAGCAGCCCAGCAGCTCTATTGACTTTCTCTGAAACTGCTCAGCATATCTGAAAATGTGATCACTCATAGATATGTCTGGATGCAGGCACAGAAATCTTTTCTTAGGCTTCCCCTTTGGAGAGCTCATCCTCTGTCATCTAGCTCAATGTAGGTGGAAAAAAAAATTTGGTAGGAAGCAAGTGCTCAACTCACTTGTGATTTTTTTGAACTTGCACAGCTTTGGCCAAAATCTGCTGCTATCAGAGCTAATGGTCAAAAACCCAATTGACTTCACAGAGTGGTACTAGAGCCGAATTTAGCATCTGAATTTCTCTCATTATTAAAATGATTTTAATGTTCAATGGAGCAATGCCAGAACATCAGTGGCCACTTTCCCAATGAGAGCAGAGGAATGAATTTCTCTGGAGTTTACAGACTGAGCTGGGTGGGAGCAATGCCAGCTGAGTCAGGGCTGTGCTAAAGTGACATGTAAGGCTCTGCCCTCCTCCTTAAGAGCAAGCCCTCTGTTGCCTGTTGCCCTTTGCTGTCTGGTTATGCTCTTCGTCACTGCCGTAAACATGCGCTGGCCACTGACTCACTTGTGACCCTAATCTGCCTGGCCTATTCAGCCAGCTGGGTGGAAACCTAAAATGTTAATGAACTGCCTACGGCTCCTGTGTGTTTGGTTTCCTGGAAATGCCTTTTAACCTTGTGATCCAATTTTCAGAATCGACACAAAAGCGACAAACATGTCAACAACCGCCCAGTCCAGGTCCTGATCAATGGCACGTAAGTCCTTTTTGCTGTACTTCTCACAGGGAAAAGCATTTTATTAGCAATATTTTTGATTTTTGTGTGTGTGTGTGTGTGTGTGTGATTCTCAAGGATCACTAAGCAATTAAAAATTGAATTGTATTTCACACCACTAGTTCATCATGCAGTTTTGGACTCCTTGTCTGATTAATGAACCCTTACACACGTTACCAGAATCTGTGCAGACATTATGGCTGCGACCTTGCGCTGACAAAAAATTAAACTTTTTCTCTGTTCCTGGGTGTTTACGTTTAATTAAGAATTTCAGAGTCTTGTATTATTTCAGTTCTTACCCCAGAAGTAACAAGCAATGCTAACTTCTATGTCCATTTATACTCATAGCATTTATTTTGCATTAAGCAAAATCAGGCATTATCAACAAGGTATTTCAAAGTAAGAAGCTGGAATAGCTCCCTCATACACTTCATTATACTTTGAGTGTGTGTAGCACTTCTGGCTTAGATGTACCCAAACCATTTCAGCTGCGTGCTTTGGACATGCAGTACTGCTAGCACTGTTCTTTCCTGCAGAAAAAAATAGGGAAGGCTTTGGCTTTTGTGGCAGACAGATGTGCTGTTTACTTGCAGCTCCATGGAGTCCAACTATGCATAGGACACAGCTGTAGACAGCTGTGAAGTCTTTTGTGATTTTTTTCCACACTATAGATAGCAGTATGTTGTGCAAATTCCAACAGATGATCAAACAGTTAAAAACATAAGTGGAAACTGAAGAAGAGGGACAGAGTTTTTTGTGCTCTCTGCTAAGTAAACCAGTTTCATAGTTTACTGTGTATTAGTTACTGTGTCTAGGAAACAAATTTTGACACAGAAATTTTACAATGGTCTGGCTTTTTCAAAACCTGGAAACCACAGATCCTGTCCAGCTCTGACCAACACTGAATAAGCAAGATTGAACTGAGCTCAAGCTTGAGCTCCTAGTCCTGTTTTGAGACTGATCTTTGTCACCTCTAGAATTTGCAAGTACAGCTATCTTCACTTGGCTGTGTTGGTGCTTGCAGTTTAACTGGCTTCCTCTGGGTACCTCTGGATTAGTGCTGTGAAGACCACTGCAGACATGGCTCAGGCAAGTGCACAGCCAAAGCATCTGCACTGACCTTCCTAACAGCTGGTTTATCACTCATAAAACCTTACACAATCTGCAATTTTCCCAGATGAAGTCTCTCACACAAAGCAGGGAGGGTTTTTTGAGGCAATATGGTCGTTTAAGAGGGAGGAATGGAGTGGTCAGTGCAGAAACAAGGTCGAGGATTGTGCACGTGGACTGTACTGCTTTTGTGGGGCTTGGTCTTTACTCAGCATGGGTCGGCCCAACCAGTGCTTTATTGATTTTTACTGCTTTTTTTTTGTACTGTGGTGATTCTCCAACTTAGTATGCATCAGGACACATCATGGCAGGCCCTGTTCCCAAGTCCTGATGGCATCTACAGTCTGGCTCCAGGAGCAGAGCTAAGTTCCCCACTTTTCCAAGTGGCATTTGCTTTATGTGCTTACTTACTAGAGGTGTCCTTGCAGGTTAAAGGAGCAAAAATGGATGAATGTCCAAGTGGGGGATATAATAAAACTAGAAAACAACAACTTTGTGACAGTGAGTACCATTTCTCTCTATCCTGATCACAGTTAATCTCTGCCACTCTTATCACTCTCAAGAAAATCAGTCATAGTGGTGCTGCGGCAGTAACCATAAGCAGCACTGCTACGCACTGCCTGCTGACTGTGTGAGTTCATGCCAAGTGTGTCTATCTGTCTGTCTGTGCTCAGGCTGATCTCCTGTTGCTGTCGAGCAGTGAGCCACATAGCCTGACATACATCGAGACTGCTGAGCTGGATGGGTAAGTGAGCCTGGCCCTGGTGTGCAATCACTGCCACCAGTGCAGAGCCACCAGGGTTCCTGGTGATCCTGGGTGCTGCAGGCATGGCTGCAATAGCTTTGGTAGCAAGAGTTTCATAACATGTAGAATAAATTTTGCTTAGGTATCTTGAAAATAACGTCTTCTGAGGGATACTTTTGCTTCTTGAGTGCAAATGTCATATGAGGAGGGGACTTCACTTTTCAGTGACAGTTCGTCTGACACTGAGAGCTAGTTAGAAACATCTTCCTGCAATATCCCAGTAGAAGCTGTTTCTTTTCTCTCCTTTAATATTTTCCATGAGACAGATTATCTGGGTGACATAATCATGATGAATAACTCTGGTAATCTCCTTTGGACTGCTGTAGAATAATAAAAATGCAAGCACACAGCCAAGGCTTCCAAATGCTGCCCACTCCAGAATACAACTGGCCACAAAACCAGAGGGTCTGCAACTTGTATTAATTGGAATAAACTGGAGCTGACTCATCTTTATGACCCAGTTTACACTAACTTTTCTGCATTGCCCAGAACCAGCAACAGTCTGGGGGGCTAAGCAAGAGCAGAGATTTCAAGAAAGTGTGTCTTTCCCAAGACCCTACAGACAGCCCTCTGGACTTTCCCTGCCTGATTTCTGCTGAAAATGGGTTTGTAGTTTTCATACATACATGTGCCACTTCTAAGAGGCCCTGAACAAATGCAGTATTCTTTTGACATGGCATTTCTAACTCCCCAGCTAGCTAGTCCCAGGATTGAAGTAATCTTCCAGATCAGAATACCATGGGAGAAAATATTCAGAGCTGCCATATATGTTTAGATACCTTGGGTTTAAGTGTGTCATGAGTGACAGGATAGAGTGTGGTTCTCAGTGGTGAAATTAAGACACAGCCACTTCACTTTCTGTACCATGCTCAGAATTCCTCTGAATGCCTGTCATTGCAACTGAAAGAGACAATCTACATCCTTTGGCCAGGTGAAACAGATGTACAGTATCACAGGCCATAAGATGTCTAAGGAATAAGACTGTCCTCAAGAGCAGAAGGGATTTTCAAGGAGAGCTTTCAGTTCACATATGACTTTCAGTTCATGTTTTTGTCTTACATTGTTTGTCACAGTGAAACAAACCTGAAGGTGAAGCAGGCACTGACAGTCACTGCAGAGCTTGGAGAAGACCTTCAGAAGCTGACAGAGTTCAATGGTGAGTATAAATGGAAAATTCACTTTCCAGATGATTTGCCCAAATTACAGAGAGTGGTTGAGACTCTTCTTTCCAAGCTGTCTGCTGCCCACTGCCAGGTCTTCTCTGGAAACAGGGCCAGCAAAACAGAACAGGCACTCAGCAGGTATCTGTACAACAGGTATGAACCCCACAGGTAAAGGAAAAGATCCCTCTTTGCTTGCTGGTCAGGTGCCATGCATGGCTATAACCTGACACTGCATTGGTGGCATATGGATGGTGGCATTGGTGGCACCCTAATTCTTCTGGATGGATACTTTTCTTTTGTGTCAGTCTGCACATGTTGAGATTACCCACCTTGAAAGCCAGCATGAGAGCTCACATAACTGCACAATGGAAACTGTTTTCCCAAAACTTTTGGTTGAGTTCTGGCCTCAAAACATTTTCACATTGCACTTTCACACTGATGTAACAGTGCTTATTCACTGATTACATTTATCTTCTTATCAGTGGCACTTCCCAGACACCACACAGACCTGAGGACTAACTATGCACGCAGAACAAGTGACTACTTCCCAGCCTGAAGCCTCACCCTGAAACAGTTCCTTTCCTGTCTCAATGCAACAATAAAGACTTAAAATTTTAAAATACATAAAGGCAAGCAGTATAGAGGTGCTTAACAGGAAATGTGTCCTTTCTCAGCACTGTTTACTGTAACAAATACAAGATAGGTTAGGTTAGGTTAGGTTAGGTTAGGTTAGGACAGAATAGAATAGAATAGAATAGAATAGAATAGAATAGAATAGAATAGAATAGAATAGAATAGAATAGAATAGAATAGAATAGAATAGAATAGAA
>VXBU01002311.1:70884-107966 GCA_013400315.1 Bombycilla garrulus
AATTGGAAGGGATCTACAATGACCATCTAGTTCAGCTGTCTGACTACTAAGCATGTATTTAAGGGCACTGTCCAAATCTTCTTATACCTGATGGGCTGGGGGCATCAATGATCTCTCTACGAAGCCTGTTCCAATGAGTGGTCACCCTCTCAGTAAAGAAATATTTGCTAAGAGATCCTGTGTGAACCTCTTCTGGTGCAACTTCAACCATTCTCATGTGTCTCCTCACTGGAATACCAAAGAACACTTAGCAGCCCATACAGAGAAAGGAGCTAGACCTGTCAAAACCAGAATACTCCATGCTCACACATCCACATAGTCTGTCTGTAGAGAGAAGATGAGGGAACAGACCAAGTGGTGTTAGTCATGTTCTGCAGTGCCCTGCTGGCTTAGATATGAGGTCAAAATTAAAGGAGGAATTGATATGGAAAAGGGTGGAATGAGAGCTGCTGTCCTCGGAATGCCTCAAGGATTGAAGGCTCTCAGGCAATACTCTTTGATATAGAGGGAAAATAATTTTAGAAAAAAAATGTTTTTGAAATACCTAGATGATTCCAGGACAAGTGGTGGGAATGGAGCAAAGAGCATAGCTGAGACTGTCTCTGGTAGAGTTTCTTTTGCCTTCTTTGTTGAGGTTTTATGTAATAATATGTGTGGTTTTTGCCAAGTGTCAGCTCAGTACATCAGGATTTCTTTGACGTGATGGCTGAGGTTCTGAGTGTTTTAGGTCTTGAGAATTATGTTTTTACATGTACAGTAAGATTCTTAATGTTAATAATTAGAGTAGCATGCCTTAATTATTTTCCTGAGCAGGCTGAAGTGTCTATCAATTTGTAAACAAAATCTTAATCTTAGATAATTTTTCAAGCATACTTAGTGCGATGCTTGTCTAAGGGCACTGTGTTCTTGAAGTGGTTAATTAAAAAATATTTTAAAATATTTTTGAAAATTGAGGATTTTCTTATCAGAAATAATTATTTATTCTCTAAATCTCTATTTTACTTATGCTGTAAATAAAAGTGGCCTCTTCAGTACTTGAAACGAATAAAATGTTTCCTAGGATGATTTATATTTGACAGTGTACTGGGAAGATTGCCTGGAATAAGACCCAGCCTTGCATTTCCCTTAGCAAACCTCTGTAGAAATATTTAAATATTTATGCAACTCTTTATCTAATTACTTTTTAAGACAGGAAGAGAGGACAGGGTTGTGCAGTTAATACAGGCACTCAGTGGAATGCTTAATGTGAGTTATGATGTTTGTTTGATGGTTCAGATAAGGAAGATGCTTGCAAAACACTGAATTTCTTTGTTTGATTTGGGGAACTGGGAGACCAGAAGGGCAAAAATACTTTTCAGTTACCCTGTACTTATTACAGTTCACTTGGCAATATTTAACTCCTTCAGCTGAAATGTATTCCAGATATCTTATTGCTGTTAGTGGGTGAGCGGGACAGGAAGCATCATGCCTGGCTGTGGTGCCTTCATCTGCAGAGGTACTGGGCTCAGTGTAGCTGTCCTGGGGGGATCTTTGAGCTTCTTTGAGCTTCTTTTGTGGTCAGTCTCATCTGGATGAATCCCTTCTGATCTCAGAATCACCATGTTAGTAACCCAGACCCACCCGGCTGTGGGAAAGCAGATGTGTACACGTGAGGTGCTTGCAAGAGGACTGTCCCACGGCAGGCACGGTGGGAGAACATGCCCTGAGTTTGCTTTGCCAAGCACTGTGCTTTTTGAGGTTCCAGAGTGCAAAGCCTCTGTTCCCTTTGTGCTTTTCAAGGTGCTTGTGAGGGTGGCAGTGTGGCAGGCCTGGTTACTAGAGACTTTCAGAAACGATGGGGCATAGATCTGGTCCTTGTTGGACTAACCAGATGATAAAATAGAAGAGCAACATAGTTGTTGGTACGCATTCTGATGCCACATGTGTAGCTGAATTTCCTAGTTGTTCAGTTTTTGTTGTCTGATATTTTGCCTGCCCTAGATTAGATCTGCTTTTTTGATCATCTGCATAATTTTTGATTTTAAAATGTGTAGTTGTGAAGACGATCATGACACTTAAGGCTGTACTTTTCTTCTGGACTTCTCTGGATTTTGTTTCCAGTCTCTTGAGTGTGGTAAAGGTATAAATCTGAGAACAGCTGGAAGAACTGTGCTCTCTGAAAATGCTAGTGTTTTTGTAGTTATTTACAGCCTGTGATGAAAATAACTTCAATGCTCCTGCTGATTAAGTGAACAGACTCAACTCTTTGACTGCCTTTCAATGAGGCATATTTGTATTTTGCAGTTCTCAATACATCCACAGGGCTCTGCTTGGAAACTTTAAATGTCAGGTTCAGTGGTTGATTTAAATAGTCATTTTTATACTGATGTATCTGAACACATTTTACTAAGAGAAATAAATATAAAGCATGGAAATAGACATTCTAATCACTTATAGTGTCAGTTCAGTGACCAAAGAAGGTAGCGGTATCTCTTAATGTGCTCCTGGGACTTGAGTTATAAAACAGATGAAATTAAAAATCAGTGAACAAAGACACCTCAGTTAATTACTCTTCTGCAGCCTTTAGGCTATGATTCTATTCACTTGGGCTCCTGCAGTTTGAGGGAAAATGAAATAGGAAAAAAAGTGATGTCAGCACTTTTAGCTAAAGTTATACAGTGACATCCTACCACTATGAACTTGCTGTGAATGGATTAAAAGTATGTTGCTGGTTCAACATTTCTTCTCACCCACATAGAAATTGCGGAAACTTTGTTTTGTACTCTACCAATAAAAAATTGCCATGTTCAAATAATTGGATAAATCCAAGTTCACGGCTGTCCCTTGAATTATGAGATGAATATGGGGAAGGAGCAACATCCCAGAACATCAGTAACTATAAGATATAGAATGGGAATGACAGGGTTAGGAGCTGACTGTAACTGGAGTGTGATATATTGTCTCTCTGAGGAGCAGCTGGGAATGCGGTATTGATGACACCTTTCTGGAACAAGATTTCCATTTTTGCTTTTACCTTCTTTTTACAGGAGAAGTCAGATGTGAGGCACCAAATAACAAACTGGATAAATTCACAGGAACTCTTACTCTTCGAGGAGAGAAATATGCCCTGGACAATGAGAAGATGTTGCTTAGGGGCTGTACTATCAGGAACACAGAGTGGTGCTTTGGACTCGTTATTTATGCTGGTAGGTAAAAAGACTGACATGTCAATTGCAGAGCCCAGCAGCACTAGCTTGGGGATATATCACACTCACCATGCACAAAGGAATCAAGTATTTATGTTTCTACCAGGTACGAGAAGAAAAAGTTCCTTGTTTCAGAAATCCATACAGCAAAGTCCTGGAGGGGATTTTTGATTGATGACTAGGAAAGAATGTAACAATTAAATTTGGTTAAGAATTCTCTCAAGTGTATTGAAATAAACACTGTATCATTTCTGTGTGATTTTAATCCACATTAGAATCTCAGGGTCATCAATAATATTTTTTTTATTAAATCTATGCTGTTCATCAGCATATTCTTTCTATTGTTTCTATACTCCTCTAGACATGTGAGATAATACATAATATGTCACCAATAGCATAGCCATATGAGATATGCTGTGAAAAGTGATTCAACCTGAAAGGAGGGTTTGAATGTTGAAAGAAAATAGTTGAGTCAAAGTCTAGATTTAATGGTTTTATGTGACTCTCTCCACATAATCTCAGAAAAATTACTTTACCTGTTTCTGCCCAAGTTTCCCACCAGCAGTCTACACTTTGTGTACCTGACTTCATGAGAGCTCTGATTGTTATTTATGCTGAAAAGCAGAGTGGGGCCTCAGAGGGAATCAGCTTTAGAGCAGCTAAGCTTTATTACTAAAATTAACAAGTGTGCTTCATCTCCAGGGCCAGACACGAAACTCATGCAGAACAGCGGAAAAACAACTTTTAAGCGAACAAGCATCGATCGGCTCATGAATGTCCTTGTGTTGGTGGTAAGTTTGATTAATGTGTCTTCCTTTCTTTAGATGTGTTCAGCATTTCCAGATGCTCCACCTCTCTGTCCACACAAATGGGGGAATATCAGAAGTGACTAATGATAAAAAAGAAAAAGTACATCATAATTTATTAGCAGCCTGAGTTCTGCAGCACCTCTGCCAGCCCATCTTGCAAAGCAAGGCCATTATATTGACAGAACTAAGGACTTTTCTTCTGAGCTTGTCATTTACTCTGCTCTCCCTTGCTCTGCACTTTTTGTGTAAGAAATATTTTGAAGCCTGCAAAGCCCTTTTTTCTTCTAGTAATTTTGTCATTTTCTATTTAAATAAGCATTAGCAGTTCTCTCTCTTCCTCTCAATTTCTTGGCATCGCTGGTGATATCTGCACAGGACTTGGTAATTGAGTTTGCTAATTTACATGATGCCAGCTCCTGACTTAACACATTAGGGTAAATTATTAGACATGGTCTCATTAATGCTCAGAAACGGGTGTCTTTAGCAGCTGGGAAATTTGAGAACACTAATCTTACATAGCAGGCACTCTTCTCAGATTGAAAAACAGATCTAATTTGAGGGTTAAGCTCATCAGTGCTTTTAACAAATGGCAAGTACTTCCAGGCCGAATTAGTGATTCTTTCACAGACTTTCTCAAGATTTTACTGCTTGAGTTCAAAGTCACTCAGGAAAGGAAGACATAAACTCTGACACTGCTTTAATCAATGCTGCTTGAAGAAAAGGTCTTTAGTTTTAGATTTTATTTCCCTTTGAATGCAAATTTGTCATGCTTTCCCACGCATGCTGCATCACCTTCAGTTTATGATGCTGGGATGGTCTGGTGCTCAGTGGTCACTGTCTCTACTTCTTCCCTACTACTCCTGCTCTCCAGATCACCCTAGCAGCAAGCTGGGGACAGGATCCATTTCCCAGGCACTGGAACAAGCCCTGGAGAAGGCATCCAACAGCAGTCTGTGCACTACAGCAAGGCTGTCCTGAGGTCTCCCTGCCCTCTCTGACTTCATGCCTCCTCAGCACTGGGGCTTAGAGCACAGACTTCTCCAAGGTGGCAACACCCTCCAACCTCCACATTTCATCTCAGCCTCTGTATACTTGTTTTTTATTCATTGGGATCCCAAAAGTCCTTCAGGTGAGCTTAGGGAATGCCCAGCAATGTCACAGCAGAGAGAGCCACTCCAGGGTTAACTTCAATCCCTCTTGAAGCCTTGCTCTGTGTACAGTAAGGACATATCCTTAATTTTAATAATCTTGCATCAATCTCTACCAAGGGAAAATCTTGGTTCATCAGTCTTGGTTATCATTGGTTTGTTTCCCTCACTGTTTTCTTCCCTTTCTCCCCTTAAATGGATATCAAAACCAAACAAGGTTTGGACCTCTTACATTCAAAATTTTGCAAGCATTTGAATAATTTCACACTTTCATAGATGTTCTGCTAACACAGACTGGAGAAGAGAATAGGCTGTGGGGGGATCCACAGGGCACAGAAGCAGAGCAGAGGAAAACTGAATCAGGAATCTGGAATTTAATGTTCAATTAAGATTTGCCAAAATCTCCTTTCACAAGCCAAGGGTCCCACCCAGAACTTTCTGTCTGGCCTCTCTCTATAAAAACAAATAAGATGAATTTACCTCCTGGCTCAGTTTAAAAAAAAAAATGAACAAGTTGCAGACGATTGCATCAGCCTCTGCCTGGGTTCTTGGGCGCTGGAGGAGCCAAGGGTGTGTTTGCCTCCTCTACACATTTTTAAGGAACCTAAAATTTTGATGTCTAAGTAAAGCTCCCATGTTAAACACCAGACTCTTTGCACACCTAAGGAGATGTGGCATTGGGTTTTTCCAGCTCACTGGGTGGTTGATGGTTACAGAGTGTGGTCATAAAAACAGGCAGTATATTGTGCTCTTGAGGTGGAGAATACAAAGCAGCCACGACTTACTATAAATAGGTAATTTAAATGTAGTGAAACCTACTCCACATTAACACTGGCAAAGTTCTTTTGCTTTTGTTTGCCCATAAAACTTCCAGGCACGAAGCAGTGTTTAAGCAGGTTCGCCAAGGGAGTGCCTGTTAAATGTTGCTCTGGTCTACCCCAAAAAGGGTTAATCAGAAGTGAATTTTCCCATATGGCAGTCATAGCTGTTTTGTCACATTTGGAGGTGTTTCTCATCGATCTAAGAGAGAAGTTAATGTTCTTCCACTGGGGATGCACTTGCCAGGTCCAGAAATGCTTTTTTTTCTCCAAAAGCCGCTTCGTAGCAGGCTAGGGGGAGCAAATTTTCAGGGAAAGAGAGCTCTCACATTCATCTCTTAAACAACTGACTACTTCAAATCCCAGAGCAGAACTCAAAGTAGCAGTCAAGAGACCAAGACTGTTTTAATTCACAGTCCAACAGTCAGTGTTTGTCCTGAAGTCAAAAGTCACTTCCTCTTTACAAAACTCTTACCAAGAGGATCTTTAACAGTCAGTGCATGGGCAGGACCCAGGGAGGGAGGATGTTCATGCTGGGAAGTTCCATGAGCATGCACAAGCAATTTTTCATGTCATTTTCTTCGGGGTTGTGGTTACAATTGCAACACCCTGCACACAGTTGTTTCTGTGCACAGAAAATCATCTCCAAGGCTGCTTTTAATGGTTTTGTCTTCTCCATTTGTTTCAGATCAAACAGCATGTTAGTGAGCTTTGTGCAAGCACGAGTGCTGCACGTGAGTGGGGTTGTGAGAGTGTTGACATGCCCAGAGCACAGAAAACAAAATGTCAATAAATGAAGTGCAACTGTAGGCAAGAGGTGCTGTGGTATAGAATTAGAGCAGCTTGAGTTGGAAGGGACTTTTGAAGATCATCTTGTTCCAGCACTCCAGCCATGGGCAGAGACACCTTGGGAAAGTTCAGCTCCTGTCTTGCCCCACATGTATTTCTATTGCTGAATCACACACTGAATTTCCTACATGGATTGTGATATTCTGCAAAAGGATAATTTTTAACCTCTGGGGCAGTGAGGTGGATCATGCCTCTCAAATAGCCTTACGTCCTTATAATTACAATAGCACAGACTGAAATATGTTTTAATTTCTGGTTCACAGAGGTTTGAAAACACTGCACCACATTCCTTACCAGCAAGCAATATTGTCTCAATTTCACAAGTTGAGCAACTTATTTGGCTTCGCACAATTAAATAGAAAAGCTACTACTCGTGTGTGAAATAAATGTGTCCCCTGAAACTCAGTCTGCCACCTTTTCTTACTGCAGTTCCCTTTTGTGGCTTTTTGATATTAAAACTTGAGTTGATCAAGCGTGAACTTTTCACCAAGTGATTCATATTGCTCCATATAAGTATCTTCTTTCCTCCCATAGATTACCTCAGCACTACAAATATTAGCTTTACTATCAATGTTTCTATGTTTATACCTCAATTACTGTTTTTTAAAAAGGTTGATTACTATTTTAATGAGATTGTTGCTGTGTGGCCTTTACATAATGGTCCAACTTAGTGATGTTTCCTCCCTAATGATTATCCTTGCAAAAGATTATTTTTAATTGCAATTTTGTGCAGCCTGTTGACTCCATATCTTTACTTTTTTATTATTATATTGGTTGTTTTATGTCAAATACTTGGAAAAGAACATGCCAAAAGAATTACTTTCTCATCATTTGTCCAGGAAGGATGACAAGTTAACTGCAGTTTATCTCCCCCACCATCACCATTTCTATCTTACAAATACTGTAATTATATTAGCAGGATTCCAAGATGGTGGGTCTTCCCAGCTTTTAAAGTACTGCTAAAAACTATTCTTATTAAAGGTTAAAACCTAACCTCTAGGCTTCTGTCTTTGAATTAGATGAATTGAAAATGCTTATTAGCAGATGGAGCCACACAGTGCTCTGTGCCAGTAAACATAATCTGCCTTTTTTATCTACTATACGGCAGATAATTCCTTCTTCTTCCTTTCTCCTTCCTCTTGGAGGACAGTCTGTTAACACATTTGCTTTTCGCACACCTGTTTATGACTTTAATTTTTTCTTTTCTTAATACTTTATTACTGTTGGATATTCACAGTTCTGTAATTCCTTGCAGTTTCTATTAATTTCTGATTAATTTCTTTCTTCCTGTTTTTTTTTACCTTCGTTTCCAAATAAATGTATTGCTACAGATTGTCCTACCTTTTTTTAAATCAAAAAATGCTTTATGACCCATGTAATGCTTTTGTGTCTGTTAAACAGTGTTCACGAGCAAGTCCCAGTTTTCAGTAAGGTTTCCCAGTTTAAAATTCACTTCCCAGTTGTTGTTGCCCTGGTTGCTTTAGGCTTTAGGAAAAAGGCTTCTCTAAAGCCCAAGGATACACATCACTGGTTGGTGGTGCTTTTTGTTTGCTCAAAGGAAATGTAATCAAATCATGAGGGCAGATACCAAGGCAACCATTAGCTTTGAGAAAGCAATTAACTCTCCTCTAACCATCAGAATAATATCCAGTGCTAAATTCCAGACTGTGTGCTGCTTGATTATCCTTAATGGTCTTTCAGAAATTGTGAGGAAGACTGTGATACATCTGGCAAAAGGCCAAGTCCTCCAGACAGTTTCTATTCCCAAGTGTGCAGCCAGATGTTTGAGGACCCTCAGCTCAACTCTCCTCTAATGAGATTTGGTGTTGTGCGGCAGACTGCTGTAATCACCCTAGCTGAGATGTATGTCTGTGTAGGATTTAAATCCCCAACTGTTTGAGGACTTTTAATTCCACTTGCCACACTCTGCACTGTGGAAGTTTGTCCTTGGGTAAAAGTATCTTAATTTTGCTGGTTTTTCTTTATCCCTAGGCACATTTTTCCTATGATTCAGGCTATCCAACCCTATCCCATTAGAGTCTTTTGATTAACCTGTACATAATAAATTCATTGTTTCTAAAATGCAATACATTTTGTTTGGTTTTGATTTGTTTGGTTTGTTTTTTGATTTTTTTTCCAGATCTTTGGATTTTTAGCACTGATGTGTCTCATCCTAGCCATTGGCAATGGTATCTGGGAGCATGATAAGGGCTACTACTTCCAGGTCTATCTGCCCTGGGCAGAGGGTGTCAACTCTGCTTCCTACTCCGGCTTCCTCATGTTCTGGTCATACGTGATCATTCTAAACACAGTGGTACCTATTTCACTCTATGTCAGGTATGTGCTGGAAGCTCCTTTCACTTTGGATCTTATGAGAGATTTAGCTTTTGCCTAACTGGGAGCAGCATTTTCCGCAAAACCTAACACAGCCCCATCATGGATGCTCCTACACAACCACAGTGGTGCTTTTCTTGTTTCTGCTGCCTTCAGAAGGCTTTATCAGGGTAGGAGTGGGGACAGCACTGGAAGAGCCCTGGAAAAGGAGAGGATGATTTCCAGTTAAAGGGGAGGTGTAGGTGTGTAGGATGCTCTAGGAGCAGGTCTGGAAGCCTGCCACCATTAGCATCTCGCTAACAGTGAAAGAACGGCCTGTTCTTCGAGGTGGCTTCAGGACTGTGTGAAGATTGCCAGGTGAGTAGGTGCAATCAGGTTGAAGTACTTGGTGCTATATGAGCAGTTGAGAGTGTTATCTCTTCCTAGGCATTGCAGAGCTATGTTGGCTATTGGTGATAGACAAATAGGAGTGACAGGTAGGCATGGTGCCTGTGATGCTCTCAGACTTGGGGCTGGGGTACAGACTGCATAGCCCTGTTTATCATTGTATCTCCCCTCGGTCAGCTTTGCTGCTGAGACTCTCTTGTTGGTAAACCTGAGGAATGAATTCCATTCCTGTCCAGTATGTCACCCAGCAAGGTGAAAATTCATGTCTTCTGCGAGATGATGACACTCTTTTGGTTGTACTGAGTGACACAATGGCTCTCTTGTTGAGGAGCTCTCTGTTGTTCGAGATAGGGCTGTGCTTGTCCCCTGGCACTGGGCTCAGCCCAGCCCACAGCTCTGCTGGAAACCAACTCCTGAAACAGCAATAACTGAAACCCATTGCTCCCGCCTCCTTCTTAGGCTGAAAACTTTTAAAACTTTCCAACTACTTTTATAAAGTACTGCTTTACAAACAAAGGAAATGAGTTTGCTGTGAATTTAGCAGATCATTTCAGCGGGATTTGCATCAGCATCCCTTACCACAGCCTACCTATGGACAGATGAGTTCATCCTGTCATTAACTTCGAAGTTGTCTTCTAATTGCAATTGATAATGGTGGTGCTGAAGATAAAGAGCTTGTCCCTTAAGCTAATGAATATTCTGTCACCTTCTCTTTCTGTTCCATCAGTGTGGAGATTATACGCTTGGGTAACAGTTTCTACATCGACTGGGACCGTAAAATGTATTACCCTCTGAATGACACGCCAGCTCAGGCTCGAACCACTACACTCAACGAAGAGCTGGGCCAGATCAAGTACATCTTCTCAGACAAAACAGGAACTCTCACCCAGAACATCATGTGTTTCAACAAGTGCTCCATCAACGGCAAATCCTACGGTATGTTTGTCTTACTCTCTGGGTTTTCTTCACTGCTTGCCTATTCATCCACAGAGACTAAATCTGATACCCAGAAGAGAGTGGCATGTAAGGACCTGCAGAGATCAAGTGTAAGGCCACCCATCAGGGATGTCTGGACAGCCTGATTGCATCACTTGCCATGTATTAATTATTTCCCCTTTTTTATCCCTTTTTATTATGTGTATATATATATATATACACACATATATACATATATACATTTATATATATATATATAATTATTATTATTATCACAGCTAAAAAACCAACACTATTAGTTTCTCCTCATTTGTCCCAGTTTTACAACATCTGTACTCAAATTTGGGATTTTTTTTTTCTGATATCACTAGTTAGGTAATCGCAGCTTTTTGTGGTATTATTGACATGGTCAGCCAGGTATTGCTAAACTTGCAAAACATAACATGCTACTCACATAACTCATTCCCTCCTAATCACTTATGAAATCAGCAATCCCTCACGGGGCTCATCTGCAAATTTTGTCAGCTTCTCACACTGTCTTCTCTCAGCAATTTCTCATGACCAGTGATTTTCCACATCCTTTTCAGGTAGTTGGACTAGTCAATGACCTGGTCTTTGCCTTTACACCTTACATTCTTCACCTACCAGAAGGCAGAAAAGTTTGTAACGAGTTTGAAAAAAATAGGAAACATGAATTGTTAGTTCTGTTAGATCCTATAAGTCATTGCTTTAAAAGGCATTGTTCATGCTATGGCCCCAGGCAGTTTTCTTGTACTGTTCAAGAGGTGCTAGCACTTTGCAAACTGCCTAATTGATTAAGATCATTAGATGCCCCAGAGAAATTAGTCTCTGGTTATTTGTATATGGATGCTTGCTTTGCCTGTGTCAGGTCTGTCGATGCACTAATGTGCCAGAAAATTTGCATCTTTTCTCAGTGCTATCAGTTGACCTAATAAAAGAAGATATTTCTTCCTATGAATCTGTGCATATTTGGAGACCACCTTATCTCAAACAGGGTTATTATTCTATCTAACATTAGTACTACTAAACAGTTTGAAATCTCTCCTATCCTCAGGAGGTTGTCCTTAGTTGACTTTTCTGAAGCAGATGTCACCACTAACATAGATACAGGGTAAGGGTTCAAGAGATGAATGCGAAATGCATGCAAAGAATGCAAATAATCTACTGCCTGTAGTTTTTTAAATGTTTAGTTTCTTCCTAGCAGAGTACTTCTCTGCTGCTTAGGGGCATTCAGGAAAGCAGTGCCAGAAAGGATGATTTAGTTCTGCTCTCCTCTGGAGGCTTAAGGGAAGCAGATGTACAAAAGCCTCTTGGCTGTGGTCCCAGGGAATCAGCTGATGCACAGGTTCTCAGGAGAGGTGTTCACTGTGTTTCTTTTACACTGCTGGGGTCTTTGTGAAGGCACACCAGCACTTCAATTGACTTGGGTCACAGTTGAGGTTGCTGGTGCAAACATGAGTCAATCATTCCTATAATTCATTGCATTTCAATCTTGGCACAGTCCAGACCTTCCTAGTGAAAATCTTCTCCAGGCAGAAGTTCTAATAGTGTTTCTTGGAGATTACATTACTTCAATTCCTATGACTGGATCAGCCATTCAGGGAGAATCAATAGAGCACCCTTGCTACCTAGATGCGGGAAATATGGGCTTTGGAAACTCCTTTTCTGTGGGTGTCCAGGGACTGTTGCAAATAGTAGGATGCAGGAGCTGCATTTTGAAAGAGAAGACACAAGAGAAGTCATCCCCTGGAAGCACTTTCATTTCCTGCCTAGTACTAGAAACCCTATCTTTGTGTTCAGCTCAAGACTAGTCTTTACTCAAAAGCCAGTCAATTTTATGGTAACTGCTTTGTGTTTCAAGTATCTATCATTCTCTGGATTTTGTCATGGAGCAAGATAGAAACTGATTATTATGCATCATCAGTCGTCAGTGCCCATGTCAGTGTACGGAAACTTTTAAAATAGATTCTATTTACCCAATTTTGTGGCTCAGAGACTGCACTTACCCGCAGTTTGTGGCTATAATTTCCTCTTTCTTGCTTGCAGGTGATGTGTATGATATGTCTGGGCAAAGGATAGAAATAAATGAGGTAAGTGCTCAAGTCCTTTCGGGATCTGTGCTTTCAGTGGACCTGGATAAGTACCAGTGAACACAACCCTGCATAGCTTATGTTTTTGACCCTGCAAGAGCTGATGATCTTGATGCTCACAAAAGAGATGTGTGTTCCTCTGGATGTCAGAGAATTCCCAGAGTTATGTTCCTTTCCAGTAGGCCGGGGTTAAACCTGCAGGTTAGGAACAGCCCACTGTCTCCTCTGCTTCACCTGACATCCTGGTGCATGTACAGCTTCTCTTGAGCACTTGATCATTGATGTTTGTTAGAGACTTAGACACTTGCTTAATTTTATTAACCTTGGTGGCTAATTAAAGCTTTAGCGAGGAATTAGTGAGTGTAGTTCATACCAACAGCAAAGTCACTGTCAAATTCCTCTAATGTCTGGACTTCAGAAAGTGTGAGAATGTCTCATTTCTACATTTTTCTTTAGCCTCTGCTTGTGGGCATAAGTGCACATCTTCATTTCTAAAATGTCTGAAAGCTGCACACAGTAATCCAAATAACAAACAGCAAGATGATGATGAAAATCCCACTCCTCATTCCAATGATTCACTTCCAGTCCATTTAGAACTTAAATTGCCCACTGAAACAGGCTGTTTGTGCTGAGTACTGTGCCTCCAGCCTGCCCTCTCTCCATCAGCCTTGTTTGGTGACATGTACTGGACTCCTGCCAACTGTCCACCCCACCCTGCTGCTCGTGACACTCTCTGGAGCAGAGTCCTGCTGTCCACACACCCACGATGTTGCTGTGCCTAGACCTTCCTGCACAGACGAGTGTGGGAGGGGTTCGTCTCTGCTCTTGGACTGAGTGCTAAATGTCAGTATGCAGAGGTCAGAAGGATGATTCCCATCCTGGAAACTCTGAGCTCATCAGGGATGGGGCGGGAGTCAGAATTGTCTGAGGCAGGCTTGGCAGTCCATTACTCCATGACACGTCATGCGGTGAGCTTCTGGACATTTCTCCAGTGTGCTCCACTCTGCTTGGGGCTTCTTGTTTTTTGACAAAATGGGCACTGCCTGTGGAGTTTAACATTCACTTAACCTGCCAGTCTTATTTTTTCCATGTCAGGACTTTTTCCTGGCTTTGGGAGAACATGGTGGATAAGACAGACTTTTGAATTGTTTTAAACTAGGCTTCTGCCTTCCACTACCACAGGCAGCCTTTGATGTGAACATGATGCTTCCAAGCAGGCAAGTTGTTGAAGGCAGGCACTTCTTTGCTGTAGGCATCCATTGGCAGGGGTCCTGTCGGAGCATTAGAGAGGCAGTTTAGCTAATTGGTTTGTTAGCCTGAGTGCTGCTCCGAAAGGCACATCTAATGCCTGTCCTGTCCTATGATTAAATACCTTCCATGACCTCCCACTTCCTTAAATCCACCAACCTCTGTCATGACCAGCCAGCCCTACAGGATAGAGTCCTTTGTAAATGTGAGGAGGAGAAAGGGGCTGTGTTGGGCAGGCATTGATGTACAGCCGTGTGAGAGCTCAACAAATAATACCAAACCATGTTTTTTCCAGAACACAGAGAAGGTTGATTTCTCATACAACCCGTTAGCTGACCCAAAGTTTGCCTTCTATGACCACAGCCTGGTTGAAGCCGTGAAGCTGAATGATGTCCCGACACACAGGTTCTTCCGGTTGCTCTCACTTTGCCACACGGTGATGCCAGAGGAGAAGAAGGAAGGTGAGGACTGTTGAAGGCACTGGAATGAGTCCCTATGTTCATTGCACCACAGCACAGAAGCTGTTATTGTTCCTTTTGGCTCCCTCGTGATTTTCTGTAGTGTATGGTTACACATAATTCAGTGTCTTTGGAGATGCCACACGGGAAGAGAAAGGACTCCCTGTGTGTTCCTGTGGTGGAGCTGACACTACTGCAAACACCACATCTCTGGAGTGCAGAAATTGCAGGTGTCACAGCTTCCCTGAGGTGGCAGAGGCTTGCCCTGCTCTCTCTCTATGCTGCTCCTAGTCCCAAAAAGCAAAGAACACAGAGCACTTACCCACTGGAGACTCACTAGCTCCTCTGACCCAGTGTTCCCACAGCTACTAGGTCAGTCTCCTCAAATCCCAGCCAGGATGAAAGCCATGCTTTAAAGTCTAGAATTAATTGACAGGTATAAAGTGAAAATACTGGTCAGAAAAATACACACAAATGTAACTTGAAGGGGCTCAACCCAAGGAACTTGTCCTCTCAGTGAGATGTTAGACTCCAAAGAGAGTGATTAAAATCCCCAAAAGAATCCAGGGGGCCTATTGCACTGTCCTGGAGAATGGGTTGGTGGAACATGATGGAGGTGTGGGGACATAAAGTGCTTTTTGGTGCTGCAGCTGCAGGATAGATAGAAAAGCAAAGAGATAACTGTTATATCTTAGATTTGGTATTATTTTCAGCTCAGAAATAAGTCAGAAGCCACATTAATTTTTTTTTTCTTGCATCCCAGGTAACTTGGTGTATCAAGCACAATCTCCTGATGAGGGGGCTCTAGTCACTGCTGCCAGAAACTTTGGATTTGTGTTCCGGGCTCGCACACCAGAGACCATCACTGTTGTGGAAATGGGAGAAACAAAAATCTACAAACTTCTGGCTATTCTTGATTTCAACAATGTTCGCAAGCGCATGTCTGTGATTGGTATGTTCTCTTTGCTGCTTTCTCTCCTCCTGACTTTTTAGGTTCTGGAGCTGTCCCTTGTTCTGCTATGATGCATTCTTCTAGGAGACCTCCTTTGCAATGTGCTCTGAATAACATTTATTTCTGAGGACTTGAGATGGGCTGCCTTGACTTTATAATTACACAGCTGTAGTACCAGAAAAATATTTAAAGGAGACAGGTGGGAGAAATCTCAACATCTGGATCACAGTGATGCAAGCCAGCCTCCTAAAGACACTAGGCTTTTCATATATCTTGCTCTCCCCACTACAATGCAGGAAAGGCCTTTCTTATAATCAGCTTTTAAATTATCAGTGAAATTTGAGGAAGTGGAAAAAGAGAAAGGAAGAATGAAATGAGAAACCCCAAGCAGAAAATGGAGAAATTATTCAAGAAACTTTTTGCAACCTTTATTAACACTCCAACATACTCTAATCTTTCAGGGGTGTTGTAATTGTAGTTACAGTTTATTAGTAGGAAAATAGGAGAATTAGGATCAGTTACCTAAGAACAAGTTGTTCTTAACTTTTGAGTGAAGTTCTGCCTGTAGGGACAATGAGGTGTCTGCTCAGACCAATGCACTCTCTTCTTTTCTAAGCAGAGCTTGTCTTGATTCCTGGGAGTTTGCTAAAATTTGGGGAAATTCAGACACCTGTAGAAAATGTAGACACTATAGAAACTGTTCTTGGTTTTGATGGAAGGGCTTTGTAGCCCAAAAGACTCAATCTGGGATTTGTTGCACTTCTTCTCCTCTTCCTCACAGTGCGGAGTCCAGAAGGTGACTTGACTTTGTACTGCAAGGGAGCTGACACCATTCTTTATGAACTGCTTGATCCATCCTGCAACTCTCTCAAAGAGGAGACCACAGAACACCTGAATGTAAGAGCTTCCTTCTCAACAACATCTATGCATTTGATGTTTTCCTTTTCTCCAGCATGCTTTGTCTTCAGGAAAAAAACCAAAACAACAAAACAAAACAGATTTAGAAACAGCACTTAAGCACCAATTTTAATTTATGGAATAAAGAAACAAATTAACTTCTATGGCCTTGGGACTAAAATTAGTTGCCTAAGCATGAGGATCAGGTGCCATTTGAACTGCTCCAGGACAGTCAGCAGATCAAGGGAGATGATTCTGTCCTTCTCTGTTGTGAGACCTCACCTGGAACACTGTCCAGTTCTGGGATCCTCAACATAAGAAGGCCATGGACCTGTTGGGGTCAGTCTATGGCTGTGAAGATGATCTGAGGGCTGGAGCACCTCTCCTGTAGCTGGGAGATTTGTGTTTGTTCAGCCTGGAGAAGAGAAGGTGCTAGGGAGACCTTATAACACCTTCCAGTATGTGAAGGGGCTACAAGAATGCTGGAGAGTGACTTATTTTATAAGGACACGTAGTGATAAAGCAAGAGTTAATGGCTTTAAACTGAAAGATGGTAGATTAGATTAAATATTAGGAAGAATTTCTTTACTGTGAAGATGATGAGACACTGGAACAGGTTGTCCAGAGAAGATGCAGATGCTCCATTGCTGGAAGTGTTCAAGGCGGAGCTGGATGAGGCTCTGAGAAAGCTGTTCTAGTGGAAAGTGTCCCTGCCCATGGCAGGAGAGTTGGAATGAGATGATCTTTAAGGTCCCTGCCAACCCAAGATATTCTGTCATTCTATGATTCTGTAATATGCACAAAGATGGCAAATACAGTGAGGGACATTTACAAGACCTATTCCACCAAACACTGAGCTCCATATTGTCCATCAGAAAGCACAATTACAAGGACTTGCTGGGATGTCATGAGTAGTCGTGCTCATGCTGTGCATTTCAGCCAGAATTCATACCCTAAAAAAGTTGAACCCATGTCCAAAATTTGAGGCTGTATTCAGTGTTTATTTAGGTATCACTGTTCTGGACCTCTTGTTGACAAATACAAGCCTGGGAAACGAATGCCTAGTTAGTGTAAAGCTTTAGAGCCAAAGGTAGAAAACCCTTTTGAGTTTGTTTTTTTTTCATAAGGACCCCGCATGGCAATGATAAAGTGTCTGAAATTGCTGTTTAAAAATACCCAGCGTTTGTGGCCTAAGGTGTCGTTTTTTTCACCTTTCCGCCACAAACTTAACCAAGACACTTTTACCAGTCTACTTTCTGAGGGTCCTTTGTAAGCCCAGGTGACCAGACTGTTCTTCTTGGACCTTTCTGCCTCACCACTGTCTTGCAGGAGTTTGCTGGAGAAGGCCTGAGGACACTTGTGGTGGCATATAAAAGCTTGGAGGAAGATTACTTTCAGAATTGGATCAGGCGTCACCATGAAGCAAGCACTGCCTTGGAAGGACGGGAAGAAAAACTGTCGGAGTTATATGAAGAGATTGAAAAAGACCTAATGGTTGGTAATTCAGGGAATCTGGGCCAAGCTCTGGGGGAGGCAGTGAGGGTGGTGGTTTGTCAATAAGCAGCTTGGTATGACTTTGGTAAACACTGTTCTGCAAACAGCTCAGCGGGCTGTGTGACAGGAGCAGGTCAGAACATGGCAGCCCTGGGTGTTCACTGGCACCTCCGTCAGGAGCCCACAACTGGGGTGTCAGCCACCAGTTCAGGGGAATGGTTTTATTTTAACTCACGTGGGTGTCAGAGTAGCTTTCTCGTGATGAAGTGATATACCAGAGCCTGGAGGAGATGACGTGGACACAAATATTTCATAGCTATCCTTTGTATGTGCAAATGGCTGATCTGTTTGTTTTCCAGCCTTTGAAATGGCAGGCAGTGAATAATTCCCAGTGCCCCTGAGAGTGTCTCCTTTGTTCTTCCAGCCCTGGGCAGGATGGGTAGATTATATCCATGAACATGTTTCTGTCAATTTGAAATAGAGCTAAATTGTGATCTTCGAGTCATTCTTCTCTCCCTCAGTGTTGTTACAGTTTTTAAATGCCCTGGAGGATTTGCCTGTGTTTTAGAGCCATGAATAATGAATGAAAAGCACGCGTGTGATCTGAGGAGAAGCAATCCAGCTTTTGCACTCGTGGCAGTGCTTTCTTGAAACCCCAGAAATCCTGGCACTTTTGCTCCTTCCATTAGCCGTATGCTCAGAATGTCAGCAGGGCTTAGGGAAGAAGCAAATGTGAGCTGGGGAAATACAGGCCTTTGGAAGTTGAACAGTCTCTCTGGTTAGGTCAGAGACTACCATAAAACAGGGATTATACAGGTTTGAGGACCCTGTAGAGAAGTTCATCAGAGCTGTTACCTACATTGATAACGCTCATAGCTGATGTATGATGGACATCCCAGGATGCCAGAAGGATCTCAGGCTTAAAGCCAACATCTGAATTTAGACTCCAAGCAGCAGGAGGTAGGTGGTAGCAGTGAAACCCGAGGTAGCAGTGGAACCTCCATGTCTTTTTGATGACAGGTTAAAAGCCTGCCAACTATCTCCAAACAGCAGAAAAAGCAGTAACTTTAAAAAAATTAAAATTTGTGTCCTGAGTGGTCTGTGGTGTAGCTGTATGGACCAGAGGTGGGGACAGGTCTGTTAAGGGCTGGAGAAGATGTTTAGCAGCCATGTGACACCTGCAGTACAGCACAGCTGGGATCAAGCTTCATACCAGAGGAGGTTTGGAGACACGGATCCACAGTGTCCCTCTATTAAAACTCTGTCTGCTGTGAAGGGAACATGTGGGACACAGACACAGACCTGTAGCTCTGCAAACATTCTTGCAAATAATTTCATGCATATTCATAATCCATCAGAGCATGGGCAGATTAGAGCCTGGAACATCTGCAGGATCAGGGCTTTACTCTGTACAGTAAATTTGCTGAGGAAGAATGACAATCAGTACAACCTCATTCCTGGGGATTTAATTTCTGTTTGCTTGAATAATTAGGTTTAATGCTTTCTCCTTTGGTAGCAGTGGGAGAATTTAACCAGCTCCCTGCCATTTCTGTTAAGCTGCTAGGTGCCACGGCCATAGAGGACAAGCTACAAGATGGGGTTCCACAGACAATTGAGACTCTTGCCAAAGCCAACATCAAGATATGGGTTCTCACTGGAGATAAGCAAGGTAAAGGCACTACCTTGGATAAAGCTTTGGATCCTTCTCTTCTCCTCCACTGGTGGGGTGGTTCTGCTAAGACCATGTTCACATTCTTTGAAAACTGCACAGAAGACAAACTTACAGGGCTTTGCTTCTTTGCCAGGTATGCAAAATTTCAGTTAACTGGAATTACACTAGATGACTGTAGCTTGTGCCTGTCCTTGATTTCTATCATGAGAGTGGAAGCAGGGTGAAGGCAGCATCCTTTCCCTTTGGAGAGGTGACAGTAAGCATCCCTGACATAACCTGTGGAAAGGTGTCACCTTCATCCAGTTGATCATTCAGGTGAAGAAGGTGGAAAAAATCTTGTCCTGCTTTCCAGAAGCTTTAAAGTTAAAGTGGATGTTGGGTGCATTTCAGTTTGTTTCTGGCTCTCATCATCCCAAATAGAAACAGGAGGAAATAGAGGCTTTTGGAGGTGGAAAGAACAGCAAATAGACTCCAATTAATTATTTTCAGTATTTTCACTGAAACAGTGGTGTTTCAGGGAGATCAAAAGTGTTTGCAAATAATTTCATTCAAGACATGAGAATTTTTGAGAAAAATGAAGCATTTCGTCATGTTCCAAATGCAATAGTTTTGCTATAAAATACCAAAATATCTTTTTCAGAATTTTATGGACAAAATGTCATAATCCTTTTTAGAGCTGTGGTTTGGGGTTTTTTTGGAAGTAGGGAGAGGGCAAGTTAAAAATCCTGAAAAAAAAAATATCTGAATCAACATGTTATGTTTTTTGTTGCTCCAAGTATGTTTTAAACTTTTTAATTTTGGTAGAGTTATTTTCTTCTGTGGTCTTGTGAAGTTAAATTTGCTGCTACATCCATCAAAGTGACTCTCCTGGCTCTCTTACTGTTGACTCTGAAAGGCTCCAATCTCTTTTGAGTCAGAAAGAGAGCTTTTGTCATGTGAACAAAAAGGCCACAAGAGTGGGTGAATTTGGTGCTGTTGAGATGAATTATCTTCCTATTTTATCTTTCCCAGAGACAGCAATGAATATTGGTTACTCCTGCAACTTGCTGAATGATGACATGGCAGATGTTTTCGTTATTGAAGGCAGCACATCTGATGACGTACTGAATGAGCTGAGGTAAATTGGTGAAAAACAGTTTCAGTGCTGTGCACTGACACTATTTGTGCTTTATATCATCCCACCTTCCTTTTCCCTGTCAGCTCTGCTTGTTGCAGTTTTTCAGGGACTTAGATAAGGGAAAGCTGTCTCCTGGAAGATCCAGGAGCTAAACACAATGTAGAAATCTTCTCTGATAGTAAATGCTGAAGCTTCCTGATCCAAGAGCTCAAATTAAATAAAGGTATAAGAAAGCAGAGTCAGATAGGGAGTATCACCTGAAACTGACCAACAAGTGATCCTGAGCCACAAAGGCTTTGGCTCCAGGTTTGAGCTATGCAGATGCTGTAGTGCTGTTGCCATTTATTCACATTGCTCTCCTTTGTCTGGGTATGTCCTTTGTCTGGATAATTTTTTGGTGGTATCTGAGAACTTATCTTCCTTCCTCACCTTCTCTGTAGATACAGGTTCTTAGGCAAAGGTGGAAAATGGGAAAGGTTTTCAGTCCTTTTCTCTCGGAGCAGATGGCTGCCAGACAACATGCACAGAAAACTGGATGTCCTTTGGGATACCATCCTTCATGACACTTAGACAGTTAGTTTGACTTAAAATTAGCAGGAGTTTAGCAACACTCATTAGAGTTTCATGTGGATGATCTGTGCAGACAGCAGCAGCTAAACAATTCATGTTGTTGTAGTGATACAGTAAAAATTGGACTGAACTATCAAAGGGAAGCATTGATTTTTTGTTTTCATAAAGTTGCTTTTACAAAACATATATATATTTGCAAGATTTTCACTATTATCCTTCTTTCTTTCTTTTTTTTAAGGAATGCAAGAAAAAAGATGAAGCCAGACTCCTTTCTGGACAATGATGAAATCAACATTCAGTTTGAGAAATCTTCGAAAAAACAAACAATTATACCAGATGAGCAAGCAAATGGGGTGTACGGTCTGGTTATCACTGGCCACAGCCTGGTAAGGAAGGTTCAGAGCCTTGCTAGGGATGAGTTCCCTGAAGAACTTACTGCAAGACATACTAGAAGTCTCAAAAATGCTTTAAAAGTTCAGCTCTAGAGGACAAGGGTTTTTTTTGCCCCACTTGAAGATTAGGTTCAGTGGTTATCTGAGATATCAAAGGTGAGAGACAATGTGTCAGAAGATGTTTCAGGAACAGAGAACATTTAGCCTTGATCTTTGGCAAACAAGAGGGATAGAATAGCTGGATCATATTTAATTTCTGGAAACATACTGGAAAAATTACCAGGTCTGTGTTTGCAGCAAGAAGATAACATAAGATGTGGGTTTCAATGCCAAGGACATATTCTACTAAATATTGCTAAAAACAGATATGCTTAATTTATAGGATATAGATCTTATGACTTAACTAATACATCGATACTCTCTCCCACAATGTTCTTCCAAGCAAACTGAAGCAATACCCTCTAGATGGAATTGCTAAGTGACAGATGAAAGACTGCTTGGGAAGCATGGCTCTGAAGGGCTCACTGTTGATCTAAGACAGCAGTTAGCTGTCACCTGCAGAGGGTTATCCCACGTCTATTTGGTGTTCAGTGTTTACCTTAACTGCTTTGAAAGAGAGCAGGTAACACCAGGCTGGGAAAGAGTACAAAGAAATCTGAGTCAGGCATGAGCTGGAAAGCACAGGGGGAAACTGAGTCAGTTGGGATTTCTGAGAATGGAGAATACTGATCAGTCTTGGTAATACTCTTCAAATTATAGCAGGTAAACAAAGTAATGAAATTAAACTGAGATAAGAGAGTTCTGGATGAAATGTCTTCCTGGTGAGAACAGAACAAAAGTCTGCAATAAATTATCTATATTAGGAAATTTTTTAGAACCAGTTAGAGAAAAGAAAAAACAATTTAGATCAATTCAAATCTGTCTGCAAGGAAGGTTTAATTTATGTCAGATTTATTTATCTGTTGTATTTTACTTTCCCAGATTTCAGTGAAAGCAAATAGACATATTTAGAAAGTTACAGGAGGTTCTGCCTCCCAGAAACAAGGTGCTTCTGTACCCTGTGGTTGCTACCTTTCCCAATGACAGCCCAGAAATTTTCACTCCCAGCTCTACACCAGCCCACCAAATCACTATTAAGAAAATCTCCTCTTTATCTAATTTTGGCTCAGGCACCATTTATACAGACCCAAAATACTCTTAGATGATGCCTAGATTGTTAAGTAGCCTTTATCCCTCTTTTACACTCATTTCCTCTTGAACTCCAGGGTCATAATCCCCTTTAAATTCCCACTGCAAAGCAGGCAAGAGGTCTGTCAGGTTTGGTCCATGTGCATTGCATGCACATCAGCTGGAAGCCCCTTGTTCCTACTCCATCCCTTCAGCCTGCAGCACACACTCTGAGTGCTGTGCTACCAGAACAGCACTGGCAGTGATGGCAAAGCTTTCTTTATATTCCTGGAAAAACACACAGTCACCCACATGCTGGCGAGGGGATATGTCCCACACAAAGAAATTAACATCTGGACTGTGTGGGAGCAGCCAGTCCACACAGAGTGGACACAGTGAGTTTCAGCAAGATGATGACTTTCTCCTCAGTGGGGACCACAAGGACAGTGTGGACAAATCTAGGTGTCATTTATTTATTTCTATGAGCTTGAACAATTGTAGCAGTGCTGATACTGTCCCACACACAGCACTTGCTCAGTGCTCTGTCCTTGCCTGCAGAGGGGTGGGAGGGCAGTGCTGGGCTATGCACACATCTGGTGTTGTCTGAACAAAGCAGTAAACAGAAACTTGCCAGCATCCCTAATGGCATCATCATGCCACTTGATCTGTATGCAGTTGCACCATTAATATACAAAGTGATCACATTTTGCTGGTGCTGTGCAGCGAGGATGTTGAGGCAAAAGCCATCTCTGACTGCACTGACCAGCAGGACTCAGGCTGAACCATGGAAAGGTCTCTTGTTGAGCAAGCTTGCTGCCATGACAGAGGAAAAAGGGGACACTGGTGACTCACAGCTCTCTGTTTAAAAAAAAAGAATACATGGCCTAAGGACCAGCAGTGGGCCTGCTGTAATGGCTCTAAGCAGGAGTGAGCCTTGTAGATTCCTTCCATATATGTCGGCTAAAAAGAGACAACAAAGAACAGAGCCAAAAAGTATGATCTGAAAGAAATATGAAAAGCTCACACTGCTCCCTCCTCCTCATGCAGAGCTGGAGGGGTGACTAGACATCCAATTATCTCAGTGCTTCTCGAATAGAAATAACACAGCTGACTGATTTAAAAGGTCAGCACTCAGAGTAAATCAGCCTTCTCCCTAGTTTCGGGTTTTGCTTTGTCATGCCCACCTGAGCTTAACTTTTTACATGGTTTCTTTTTAATTAAGCACTTAACAAATTGAAATCTTTCCTATTTATCTTCTGGAGCTTAAATAGTAGTCCAAGAGGAATGAGCAAAGACTCTCTCACATGGAGATAAACAAGGTTGTCTCAGGCCCTGCAACAGCTTCCTCCTCTTGGTGTTTGACACTTCTGCCCTCTGTCAGGTTACATCAGCCAGAGCAGCTGTTGTGCATGCCCAGCTGTGGTGCATATACAGATGAGGTGAACCCAAAGTGCAAGTTTGTAGGTGTAGGGTGCACAGCATGATGTGCAGTGTGGATGCTCCCTGCGACTGGGTGGATGGATTCACCCACATGAGGGTAAGAGCCTGGCTCAGATGTTGTGGCCACTTCGCTGCATCTTCTTTGTCAGGCCAGGAGTTGCTGCGAGCCTGCCCTAAACATTCCCTTTCCTCTTTTCCAGGCTTACGCGCTGGAAGGGAACCTGGAGCTGGAGCTGGTGAGAGCTGCCTGCATGTGCAAAGTGGTGATCTGCTGCCGGGTGACTCCCCTGCAGAAGGCCCAAGTGGTAGAGCTGGTGAAGAAGTACAAGAAGGCAGTGACCCTGGCGATTGGAGATGGTGCCAACGATGTCAGCATGATCAAAAGTGAGTGATGGCCCACAGCCAGCATGCTGTAGCAGACTGACTCAAGGAGGTGTTTGCTCTCTGTGGAGGGCTAGCAGCAGGAACACTTATCTGACTGCCTCCTGTACCACCCTCTTTGTAGAACCAAGTGTCTGTGTTCCAAATTTAGGCAGATCTCTACAGCACGCTTTCACTACAGGTTAGTTGTGTCTCCTGACTTCTGGGACACAGTGGATTCCTTCAGGAGCTAAGGTTGCACTAAATGCCCTTTTTTTTTTGTTTGTTTCTACCTTAGAACGAACAAAATGGTCTTGATGATCTTACAGGTCTTTTCCAACCTAAATGACTCTATGATTCTGTGAAAAGCCTACATGGGCTGTGATGTGTCAATCAGTGTGTCGGCATGGTCAACATCACAAGGGCAATGTATATAAAAAACAGTTTATATCACAGAGGGCCTGACTCAAAGCAGAAATAAATTCTTTGTGCCTGTAAATATTCTGTATAATATTATGTGGGGTGTTTTTTTCAGCCTTTCTTTTTGTCAGGCCTGTTTGTTTATTATGTCCCTTGAGTTACAGATAGTGGGCTTCCAGGCCTCTCCATCCTTGAGCACCATTTGATGCTCCATTACCTCAGTGAATTTATGAAAAAATCTCCTAACTAGGTATAATTAAATTAAGATTATTCAGAAAGACCTATTGCTAATCTTCCTTGTGTTAATTTGCAAGAATTGATTAACTGGAGCCTTTTAATTAAGAAAGAAAAGGCTAACTAGAGAGCTTCAAGGGAGATAAGTCAGGCAGTCAGCAAAGAAAGGAGAGGAAAGTTAAAGTGTACATAATAATTAAAAACTAACCCACTCCCCCCACAAGAGGATTGGGATTTTGGGATTTTATCAGTTCAGTTCAGTGGAAACCTCTGGATCTAACGAACCTTCAGCCATTAAGATTGTATTCATTAGTTAAAGCTGTATAATTAGCTGTCACATTAAACTTATGTCCATGTTTAATAAATGCAAGTTACTATTAAAAAAATATGTGGCTCCTCTACCTAATTATTTGATTAAACTAGAAAAGCTCAGGAAACATAAAAAGACTACAGTCTGCCTTTTAGCACAGTGTCTGAGAAACTTTAAAATGGTTTGAAGATTTTGCCTGTCTGGGATGATGTTTTAAGGCTGCTGGAAGTACATGCATGCATGTAAATAAAAGTCACATGTCAATATAAATTAAAGCTATTGTTTCATTACAGCAGCCGTTATGAACAACAGTATTTCCAGTGCTGCTGGAGAGCATTCAGAAAAAAAACCATAAACTGTCACTGAACCTATAATTTCATTCAAATAATAAAAGCCCACTTATAGGAAATGTATCACAGAGCCCAAACCATAGTGCTGCTGAAAGAATTAGTGCACCAATATGTTTTTTTTTGCTTTTTAATAACTTTTCATCCTGACTTTTTATGAAGGCTGTGAGGGAATTAACACGGTGTTCAGTGCAGGGAAACTAATTTTAAAAATGGGGCGGTGAAAACTCTCAGTGCAAGGACGTGACCAACGACCTTCTTGTTACAGCTGCCCACATTGGGGTTGGCATCAGTGGCCAAGAGGGGATGCAGGCGGTCCTGTCCAGTGACTTCTCCTTCGCACAGTTCCGCTACCTGCAGCGCCTGCTCTTGGTCCACGGGCGCTGGTCCTACATCCGCATGTGCAAGTTCCTCAAGTATTTCTTCTACAAGAACTTTGCCTTCACCCTGGTGCATTTCTGGTATGGTTTCTTCTCTGGCTTCTCAGCACAGGTAGGTCCAGCTTTGGTTTTGTCAGGGGCGTGAGGATGGTCAGAGGGCAGCAGCTCTCCTGTGGAGATAGGTTGAGGGAGGAGGGCTGGTTCAGCTGGCAGATGAGAAAGCTTCAGGGAGATCTTAGAGCACTTTACAGAATCTAAAAGTGTTACAAGAGAGCTGTAGAGGAACTATTAAGCAGGGCCTATTGCAATACAGTAAAGGGTAATGATTTTAAAGATTGATACAAGGAAGAAGTTTTTTACAATGAAATTTGTAAAATGCCGACAGAAGTTGCCCAGAGAGGTGGTTGATACCCCCTTCCTGGAAACATTCCAGGTCAGGTTGGACAGGGCTCTGAGCAACCTGACCAAGTTGAAGATATCTGCTGATTGCAGGGAGGTTGGTTTAGATTAATTTTACAACACTCTTCCAGCGAAAACCATTTTGTAAGTCTATATCTAGCATTTTCAAGCAAAGCATCTGGAAACATTTTACAAGGAAATAAACTAAGCCATTCCTCCCACCTCACTGAACAAACTCAGGTCTGTCTTCAGCCACATGGGTAGAGCAGATATTGCTCCCTCCATTGTGCTCCTGCCTGGAGGCAGAATATGTATATTATAGAATCATATAATCATTGAGGTCAGAAAAGACCTCAAAGATCACTGAATCCAACCATGAACCCAACACTGTTGCGTTCCCAACCTGACCATGTCTACCAGTGCCACATCCACATGTTTTTTAAACACTGATCATCCTTTCAATGGTCCTTTCCTAATATCCAATCTAAACCTTCTCTGGCATTTAGGTGCATTATGAAGCACATGCGTCACTTGCAGGATTTTCAAAAGTATTCTAAGTGATTACAATCATCAGCTGATGACACAGATTAGAGTTTGGTGCAGACCTTGTAAGATTGGTGCTTGAGCTGTTAGCATATTTGGAGCAGGCAGTTTAACCCTGAGATGCCTGTGAGCACCAGGAGCGTGCAAAAGGAGCACAACTAGAGTGAAAATACTGGTGTTGGTTCACGGTAAACCAGCCTCCAGCTAAACACAGACGTGGGGAGTACAGATATCCAAGGCCTGGGGGTGCAGGGTGATGCAGAGGGATCCTGCTGATGCAGAGGGATCCTGCTCTGGCTACAGCCAGCTGTAGCAAACTGGGCTGGTATAATGTGATCCTTCCCCTGTTTGTGGATGCTGAGCTTGAGTCATCCCTTTTGTCTCAGTAACATCTCAAACCAAGGTGATGCAGCAAGTAATTGCATATACTTTCAAATAAATGGAAAACACAGCTTTTTGCTAACTTCACTAGCTTTGTTTTTTCTTTTTTTTTTTTTCCCAGACTGTCTATGATGAGTGGTTCATTACACTTTACAATTTGGTATACACCTCTCTCCCAGTGCTAGGAATGAGTCTCTTTGATCAGGTACTGTTTCCATCATCACTTTCGGGATTTTATTCATAGGTGTTTGTATTCAGGTGCTTTGAGCTGGTTCCGTGAAGCAAAAGCAGCTGATCTTTTGGCTACATACTGTGGTAACCCCTGAAATAATATCCTGACAGAGAGAACTTGGAGCACAAAAAAAAGAGATGCACCAGAGAGAAGGTGTATTCCCTCCTAGTCATATGATTTGGGTTTAAGTGGTCCCGTGAGGAACAGGGAGTTGAGATAAATATGATTACCCTGATTTGGCCTGTAAGTTTCAGTGTGTGATGAGATTTTTGGGATAGGCTGCTGCCTACAGCACCATTGCAACCCTCCCCTGGAGCAGTCATACCCTACTACCTGTGTTTCTGAAGCCTGGCAACTGACTTCCTAATGATCAGACAAAACAACTAACTAACTGGATCTTTGAAACTAGATTTTTCAGCTTTAGCCTTTCTAGTGAATTCTTTTTTGCAGTAATTTCACACAAATTTCAACCTCACTGTTACTGTTTGACAAGACAAAGGAGCAATAAAGCTGCTCCTATATGCATTTTACAACACAAGTGAAATAAATAGGAATTGGCTGCTTTCCAGTGGTTCAGCACTCTGCTCTGGACACTTAAGTGGTCCAAGACAGCTCTGCCTGTTTTGGGAGGTATTTCCTAACCCTTAGCTTCCAGTCAATTCTCTGGAGAACAGACCATGCAGTCTGGTTTAGATGAAGCATATATTCCTTCTTTTTTTAATCAGCTGTCATTTTTTTTTCTAGCACAAGAAAGGTAAAATACATTATGGAAAATATGCCCAGGTGGCCTTGGGATGTGCCATGGCAGTAAGCACAACTGAGTGAATTGCGTGCTGTGCCTTTCCTCATGGAAAGGCATGTCACAGGGACATGGCAGCCCTAACTGGGTCTGTGTGTTTGGCTGGGTAGCTGCCAGCAAATCTGACTGTCTCCTCTCTGCTTTCAGGATGTGGATGATCGCTGGAGCATGCTGTTCCCTCAGCTATATGTGCCTGGCCAGCAAAACCTCTACTTTAACAAGGTGGTGTTTGTCAAGTGCATGTTGCAAGGGATCTACAGTTCCCTTATCCTCTTCTTCATCCCCTATGGGGCCATGTACAATACCATGAGGAGTGATGGGAAGGCCATTGCTGACTACCAGTCCTTTGCTCTGATGGCCCAGACCTGCTTACTGATTGTGGTGTCTGTACAGGTAAGGCATCTCAGGTAGTATTTTTAGGAATTAGTTGTTGTTTCATGATGGCAGCATCTGGAGGGCCAGCTGAGGCCTTGACAGCATGGTGTTTGCTACTGCATTGTGCATTCTTGCAAAAAAAAGTCTCTTGACACCAGATTAGTCTCCTCATCAACAGAACAAGAGATTTTTATGTTATAAAAGATCAGGGTGACAGGAAAGAGGAGTCTTTGCCTTGGGAAGGTTGCAGTCATAACAGACAAATCAGTTAAGGCAGGGAATAGAGAAGGACATGTTCTAGTTTTATGGGAAGGGTTTGAAGCACAGGACTGTCTGTCTGCCATCAGGCAGTTATTTATAGGTTCTCCACTATGGAGATGTATCTGCAGCCTGGCCCAGCGCATGATGTATGTGTGACGCAGTCTGAGCTTGGTGGAAGAAATAGCTAAGACTTGGTGGTAGAAAATTCAGATGGTACTATCAGGATGAGAGAGATTTCTTAAAAGAAAACAAATCAATCACACTTCCCTGGATAATAGTTTCTGCTGTCTGAACTCTTTGCAGGATTATTCTCCTAACTTTCAAGGCTACATCACAGCTGAGGAGTGAGGAAATAAAGCCTGACTTGTTTGAACTTATTGTGTTCAGCTCTGGGGCCCTCAGCATAAGAAGGATGAGGGCCTGTTGGAGCAAGCCCAGAAAAGTTGATCAGAGGGCTGGACCACCACTGCTGAGGAGGCTGAGAGCATTGGGGTTGTTCAGCTTGGAGAAGAGGAGGCTCCAGGGAGACCTCATTGCTGCCTTACAGTATTTACCAGGGGCCACAAGAAAGCTGGGGAGGGACTTCGGAAAGGGACATGTAGTAACAGAAGAAGAGTTACTGGCTTTGAAATGAGAGAGGGTTTAGATCAGATACTAGGAACAAATTCTTCCCTGTGGGGGAGTTAAGGCATAGGTAGAAGTTGTCCTGAGAAGCTGTGGATTCCCCATCCCTGGAAGTGTTCAGAGTCAGGATAGGGCTCTTAGCAACCTGGTGTAGTCGAAGGTGTCCCTGCCTGTGGCAGCAGGAACAGGATGATCTTTAAAGTCCCTTAATATCGTGTTTCTAGGACTGGCCACTAGTGAATGCTTTGAGAAGAGGGCAATGACAGGACAAATGTAGTAATCTTGCCTTGAATTGTTTCCCAGAATTTTATGATTTGTGACTTGTTATTTCTTGAGACTTGAATGAATAGTATTCTCAGGGGCAGATGTACAAAGCAGAGGACAAGTTGTGTTCAGCACAGATCTGCTAAATAAGGAAGGCATTGACAATAGCTGCAATGCTCTGTTCTTTCAGATTGGCTTGGACACCTCTTACTGGACAGTTGTCAACCAGTTCTTCATCTGGGGCAGCCTTTCTGTTTATTTTGCTATCACCTTCACCATGTACAGTGACGGCATGTACCTGATCTTCACAGCCTCCTTTCCCTTCATTGGTAAGCCATGGGACAAATCTGGATTGCTCTCAGAATGGGCATACTGCGGGGTTTAAAGTTCCCAAGTATTTCTATGTATATTTCAGGATATACTGGTTGCCTTTTCTGCAAGAAATGCCAGGATATTTTCGAGGGTTGCTGGGATTTTGAATCCCATCCATCCAGGTGAATATGTACCATGCTTCCTGCTCTGTGTAAAAGCAGACATTCCCTGCAGTCATGGGAATGGTGCTTTAAATAAACCTAATAAGCTGGATGGAATGCTTTCTGCTGCTCTTCTATATTTGGGTTCCAGGTATCCAATTTTTACAGCTATCTAGGGGCATCTTATTTGTAGATGTATGATCTTTGTAAATAAGTTAACAGTTTGGCATAGGAAGGCATAGAAGTACAACATCCAGTCAGACATGAGAAAAATGTCATGTGACTATGGTGAGCCTTCTGCCAGGTTAAATGGCAAATTCCCCAACTACAAAACATACCAGTGGTGACCAGGTCTTTGCAGTTATTTTATATAACAGATTTCTGAACACATGCAAAAAATGGGGGATAAAAAAAATGAGTCCAACTCCTTGAACTTTGGAAAAACATATAAATAGGCAAAGTAATTCAGATGTTTTTAATAGCTCTGTGCATCCATAGCAAATATAGATACAACATTGTTAGGAGTCTATACTTCTGAAATTCCAACACTTTTTATTTCAAGTCTCAGATTTTTGTATTAATCAATGCCTTCATTTTTTTTACTGACTTTTTCTGTAAAAACTTGTTTTGTCTATCTTCACTGCAACAGCAAGGGGCTTAGCCAGCTTAAAAATATCTGAGATGCAGGTCAGTTGTTGCAACATAATTTTCAAGCAGATCACATCCACTTTGAGATGGCTTTTAGAATTAAAAATGCTGAGTGAGAGAAGTCAGAATGTCTGATCAGTTTTCCAAGGCAGGTGGACAGTTGGACTGGATGATCTTGAAGGTCTCTTCCCACCTTGAGGATTCTATGATGATTCTAACTTACTTGCCAGGGGTATCTCATCTGCTGCTCTCTACCTTGGTCAAAGAAGCCATAATGCCAAGGGCTACCTAATAAGGTCCCAGTCTGAAACAATTTTTAGGGAAAGTGTTTCTAGTCTGGACTGAGACAACTTGTTTATTTAAATTTCAGTGAAGTTGTAATACAGCAGAATTTGGCCAACTGGAAAGAAAACATTCAGCAAATATACTGCCAACACCAGCATCATGAAGCCTTGTAATGAGGGTTTTGCAGACTGTTTGTTCTATCTTACGTTCCCTCAGTTTTGACAAAGCTAGAAGTGAGCACTTTGGTTTCGAAGGAGGTGTCAGTGACATGCCACCATGTGGCAGTGGTGCTGCCAGTACCCCCATTAGGCTATGCTGTCTGTGCAGATCCCCAGAGCAACACATGCTCCTGTCATAAAGGGCTGTGATTCCCATTGCCTGCTCAGCAGAGCCTTTAGGGAATGGTGCTGGGAAGCAAGAAAGGGTCCTGGCAAAAGGTGGGAGTCTTGGGCTGCTGCTTAAGGTCTCCTGAATGTTTACATCAATCCTTTGCTGTGGTTCGACTCTTCACAGAGAGAAAAGATTCACTCTGACACCCTTGCCCACCTGAGTTGTTACTGCAATCGTGTCTGGACGTTGCATTTTTCTTTGCTGATCGCAGACAGTGACAGTGGCTTTGCAGCTCTCTCTACAGCCAGTTGATTTCACTGTTGGAGATGACATCTGCCTTGTATTTTGGTCTGTTTGCCAGGTGCTCTGAAATCAGAGAGCAACAGGGAATAATGGCACGAGCTGCCACTTCTACTGTTTTAATAATGTGCTTGTTTCCCAGGTACGGCTCGGAACACCCTCAGCCAACCAAACGTGTGGCTGGCCATCTTCCTCAGCATCACCCTCTGCGTGCTGCCGGTGGTTGGCTTTCGATTCCTGAAAGCTCAGTTAAAGCCAACTCCCAGCGACAAGGTAAGGAGATAGATACCTTATTAAACCAGAAATCCTGCTCTCGGTGGCCTAGGCTCACTGGGGAGCCACGTTGCATGGGCTTGGCATCACCTGGAGTGCGTGTCCCTGTCAGTGCAACTGCTGCCATCCCTTACTCCTTAGAGAAGGAGGATTGAATTTGGGGTTTGGCACGGTTCAAACCATCTGCAGCTGGGACCAAGGCTGAGATTATTTAGATGTGGATTAGACTGCTCTGAGGCAGGAAAGCGGTGCTATTTTTAGGTGCAGGGTTTAAGCGCTGTGGCTCAGCGGCAAAGGAGTGGCACGTTCCTCCTGCGCTGACGCTGTGCAGTTTTCAGTCTGGCAGACCACAGGCCTTCACCCTCCACTGGGTAATATACGTTTGCTGGGGATTTTTAAATTTATTTCAAAATTTACTTTTTGTCGTAGCCAATGGCTATATGTCCCCTCTGGAACCAGCTTCCCTCCCATTCCCGGGAATATGAAATGAGAGCACCAGGGCAAGGAGAGGCAGGGAGTGATGGAGTGGGCAGGGAGCGCACTGCTCACTGCAGCCAAGGAACCCCTCAAGAATATCAGCACACACAGAGCTCCCCGGGCTCGCTTCCAAACGGGAGCATTTCCTGAATGCTACTGCCACCTCGTGCTTCCTTCCTCTCCCTGCGCCGAGCTGCCGCGAATCGGTGTCAGAGCACAGCCCCAAGGGAAAGCACCGCAGCTGGCGCCCTCCCTGGACATCCTCGGGATGTCTGTGGAGCTCCACAGGTTTTCTGTGACTGTAGGAGAACATGTTAGGGGAATTCTCTGTCCTTGTAGAGAGGTAGGTGGGTGCTAGAGAAGACTGCTGGGTAGGGAGGTCCTTGGTACACATTTCGAGGCAGTTCAAGGGTGTAAAAATAGGCTGAGTTTACCCCAGCTGGGCAGAAGTCAAACACCGCTGTCACCCAGAATCCCAGCCTCACTGCTGAAGTTGAGCACCCATCTCTCTCTAGCACAAAATTACTTTTCTGCCTTCTCTTGGAAGTGAATGGTCACAGGAGAGGAGTGGGTTTCCAGCTCTATGGAGTTCCCCAGCTGGCAGCAGACAGGCCTGATGTTCAGAGAGGCCAAGCACCTGCCAATGCTGTTTTGCCAAGCAAGAAGCACAGGAGTCTGGCAGCTGGGGGGTTCTGTTGAGCCACAGGCTCTCAGTAGCAGCCTCCTGCATTAGACAGCCCCATGCTGAAAAGGTTCTTGACAGCAGATTAAATCGGTGGCTACCTGGGAGCAGAAGGCACACTACCTGCAAATAAAGTGCAATATTTATTTCCCACCTGCCAAGGAATACAGGAATCTCTCTATTATCCCTGTAAGCATTGAAGGCCAGGTGCATGGGGTGTTGATCAACCTGGCATAGTGGCAGGGGGGTTGAAATGAGATGATCCTCAAGGTTCCTTCAAACCCAAGCCACTCTATGATCTATAATTCTAAAACAATCATCATTATAATCATAAAAAGCTTTTATATATCAGAAACTCCCTTTAGTAGTCTGTTTTTTGTATTAAATATGCCAATTCTTAAATGTTTCTTTATTTATTTTCTGGAATTTTGACTTGTTGAGGTGACTTTCACATCTTGAGTGATTTGACTGAAACTCCTATAGTCATACCCCAATCATGGCATTGCAGAGCTGTGGGAAATACAGGGAAATCATTCCCTCCCATGACTTACAGATGATGCTCCCATCAACACCTTCTAGAATAGAACAGAAGATGCCCTTTCCTCATTTTTGTCTTTGGATCCGTGCTGTTGTTTCCCTTTCTCTGCTCCTCTTCCACTGTGCTTGTGAATAACGACGCACCTTCCACTTTTTTGCCTTATTTTCTGATTTCCAGGTCTTGCTGAAGATCAAAGAAGCCAAAAAGAGGCCCCCTCCACCCTCACCCAAGCGACGCCTGCGCCGCACCAGCACCCGCCGCTCTGGCTACGCATTCTCCCACCAGCACGGCTTCGGAGCACTCATCATGTCCGGGAGAAACATGCGGCCAAAATCACCTTTTGCCACAACGGGAACATTTTCACCAAACAGTGAAAAATACAAACACAAAGGATTGTAACGAAAAGAAAAAGGAGATAAGAGAAAAAAAGAAAAAGACACCCCCCCACCCCTGTGCCTCTTAAAAATTAACAAAGCAAACCAAAGCAAAGGACTGTCAGGAGAGGAGGCTGTGCTGCCTGCAAGGCACTGGGCCAGTGGCTGCCCAGAGCTCTGCCCTCTGGGCTGCCAAATCAAGGACTTGGGGCTTTCCTTTCGCCCACGAGCACTCTCTGATTCCAGTTTCTTTTCCAAAGATGTGTGCCGCTGCTGGGGAAGGTGGGCAGGGTGAGTTGGAGCGTGGAGTTGTATGGTATCCCAGAGGGCCTCCCTGGTACAAGAGAGAACATGCTGTGGGAGGCATCTCTGCTCCCTGAGATTTGTTCATAACGGTGTTTTGGGTTCTTTTTCTCCCTCTTGACTATATACCTCAGAGCAAAAAGAATTCCAGTCTGAGGAAAAGGTTGAATTGGCAATGTCTTTCTCAGTCACGTGCCTTCATTTTTCTTCATGCATCTACTCTGGGCCGTGTTACTGGGGTGACAGTATTGACCCCAGGTGTGCCTTAGGTCCAGCCACACAACCCACAAATCCACAGTCTCTGTAACATATGTGATTTTGTAGCCTTTTGACTGTAATCCACTTTCTCAAGAGATGGCCAGTACTCAAACACCACCCTCTTCCCACATCTGCCATCAGGAAGTGCTGCAAACTTGGAGAAACCTTTAGTTGGTCAAGGGACCAGAAGCTGACACTCATCAGCCTGCCCTGATTTATCTGCATTGCAAAATCTGCTCTTATAAAATATCATTGTCCTCAGAACCCTCTCAAGTTTTGTAACTGGGCACCAATCATTTCATTTAGACTTAAAATAAAAGAGCAGAAGGTGCTCAGGCTTCCTTACGGATCAAACCATGAAATCTGGCCCCTGAGGGGCCTGTGCCATGGTTAGGGCTCACCTGAGCAGCCAGCACAAGGCATCTGCTCCCCCTTAACAGAATGAGGTGTGTGCACATCAGCCTTGATAGTGTTCACATCAGAATTATTGAAGCCAGAAAAGCTACTTCATGGCCAGCAGCTGAAATAGCCTTTACCCCACTGGTGCTGGGGCTCAGTGTAAGGGAGGGCTCCCTCACCCTCCCTGAGGAGCAGAGTGGTCACGATTCAGAGGAACTTAGTGAGGTCTCAGGAATCTCTGCAGTGTTTCTCTCTGCCAGCTCCAGTTTTACTTGGGAACAGGTTAACTATCAAACACGGGTGGTAGAGAGCTGGAAATCCTACCAGTCTGACAGCCAGCAGAGGGACCTGAAATGCACAGACGTGGTGATCTTGAGGGACTAGGATTTATTTGCTGTTTCGTTACACCAGCTCTATAATCAGCGGGGTTACTGGGTGGAAGGCCAGCGTGGCAGCATGAGAATCTGTTCTGCCAGCACTGCTGAGCTGTCTAAATGCAGCTTTTTTTTTTGTGCAGAGGACTAAGCCCTGGCTGTTGTTAGTTTCTTTGTTTTGGTGGTTNTTGAATTGGATTTATTTTTTTTTTTTGGTGCAGTAACCAGTTGATATTTATGAGACTCTGCCATGAGTCTCTGAGCTGTCAGTGAAGGCAGTGTATGATGGCAAGAGGACAGCCATGTCCCCATTTTGTGGAACACCCTGCTGCCTGTGGTCCCAGTTCCAGCAGTTACCGTGTGAGATTGTTTAAGCTCTAATAGTAGGTTTCATCTCCCTGTGTTTAACTCAGTGCAGGAAAGAAAAAAATAAACCAAGCTAGTCTGTTGCACCTGCTGCTTGGGGAGGCTTGTTGCAAACTGTGGTATTAAATTTCAGCATGGCCAGTGCAAAACTGGAGCTGGGACTGGATCCAGGCTTCAGTGTCTGGGAGCTGCTTGCTAGGGAAGGAGTAAATTATCTGGTGATCTCCCCTGGAAGGAGACACCTAAGTAAAGTGAGAGCCTGCACTCTGGCTGAGGAAACCACTGTGATAGTTAATGCTTGTCACCTCCCCCTGATTTACCATTCACTTTGCAGAGACAATCATGGCTTTCTGATGAGGATTATGTTTTTCACAGTCAGCCTCCCTGGGGTTAGAGGAAAAAGGAGAATTTGTGCAGATAAGCAGACATGCAGACATCCCCACGATACCCAGACTGGTCTGTGGACTGAAAGTCCTATCAAAGCTGTTACCAGCTTCTGATGCAGCAGAATATATTGCAGAGCAGCAGAGGCAGATCTTGTGCTGACAGAGCAAGGAAAATCTGATACTGTGCCTCTCTTCCCATACGGTTTACGTGCAAAGTACTCACCTTCTGGCTAAAAGGGGATTTGAAAATGTTGGCTACAACATGCAGGGGATAATAAAGCTGTTGGTGAGCTTGCACCAGATACAATTCTTTCAGTGGTTTGACACGATCAGCATTTGAAACACATCAGCTGGCAGTGATGTCTGTCCTACATCACTCCTGACTTTGTAAAATAATTTTTGGTGGTTTTTTTTTTCTTTTTTTTTTTTTTTTTTTTTTTTTTTTTTTTTTAATAAAAAGAGAATATTGGGATGATAGATTCCTTGGCACTCTGTTAATTGATGTAACAAGTTTATAACCAGAAGTGCACGGGGGGATGGTCTGCGTGACAACGGATGGGAGACGGCAGCCCTTTTCATCTGGTATCCTGACATGGGAAGCACACAAATTCCCAAAATTTTCCATCCTGGCTTGGATGTTTTAAGAGGAAACTTAGAGGAAACGTCAGACATCCTTAGGCGGAGGACACGGTGGGGGCGGGCA
>VXBU01002311.1:108496-133725 GCA_013400315.1 Bombycilla garrulus
CGAGAGCCCGCCCCGTGGGGCGGCTGTAAACAGCGGAGCGATGCGGGCGATCGGTAAGGGACGGTGCGGGAATCGTGCGGGAATCGTGCGGGAATCGTGCGGGGAGGAGCGGGGTCGCTGCTTCTCGTGCGCGCGGTGCTCTCCTTGGATCCCCGGGGGAGGTCAAACCGTGTGTCATCGTCTGTGCGGTGTCTGAAAATTGTAGTTTGGTCTCTTATGAAGCTCTCGTGTTTCATAGATATGTCAAAAATTAACCCCTAAAATANACAGCAGGAGGATGGAACAAGATGATCTTTAAGGTCCCTTCCAATGCAAACCATTCTGTGATTCTTTAATAACCAGTGATGACATGTTTCTGTGTCTTATACTGCAGCAGAGGAGAGCTTAGAACATCTTCTCGCTCTCCTGAATCCACAGGATGACAGCGAGCAATCTCTGTCCCTAATACCATGGGGCAGCAGGTGCATTTTGGCAGAGACACCTCAAGGGTGTTTCCCACTGCTAAATGCAACACCTGCATTCCTTCCAGGCTGTCTGGTAGCTCTCAATCTGCCCATGTGCATCCACACACCTCTTTCCCACTGACCTGTACCCTGGAAGTCCTGACTCCTGAGCAGCTCTTAGGAAATGGGAGGGCAGAGGAGCACTATGTGCTTACCCTGGGCTCTCCAATTGGATACTCAGCAAAGTGTTGTATAAATGGAGACATCTCAGTAATGACCCATGCTAATTGCCGCTGGAACAAAAACAGGAGCCCTCTTGGATATCTGTGGGCACATGTACTGTATCCTCTAACTACATCAGACCTCTGATAAAATTCATCCTAAATCCAGGTATTCCAGTTGGGAAGGTTCCTGTCCTAAGGGTTGATCTTTCTCTGCCTCTAATTTTCAGCCTAAATGTGTTCACTGCACTTATTCTCTTGTTGTCATACCAGCTTTATACTTTTGCTCCAGCAGTTTTGTCTGCTGTGATATATTTAGGCAGCAATCCTATCCTCTCCCTGCCTACATTTGGCTGGGCTAAACAAGCCAGGCTCTTAAGTTTCTTCTTGTTTGATAGGTTTTCTGTTTCCCTCAGGCCCTTTCTGCACCTGTTCATTTGAGTTTATAATTTTTAAATGTGGGTGACCATAATTTTTTTTGCATGATGCTCCTTTTATCAGTGCCTATACAATAGCTCTGGTATTTCACTGCCTCGCCTAGACTGTTTGCTTTTCTCACAGCCTCATCATCTCTGTGTTCTTTAACACAGTTTTAGCGGTTGTTTTTCCTAATTTTATTATGAACTTCACAATTGTTAGCTGAATTCGGTTAGCTACATAAATTCCTCTCCTCTCATGCCTGACCACATGAGGAGGAGCTGAAGTCATCACAGAATAAGTCTGCACATGCTGATGCTTTAAACTGGTGCCTTGTCCTCAGGGGCCAAGCTTTTTCCGTGAGGGCTGGGGAGGACATTTTGCTACATCTGCTGATGTGTTGGCTGATGTAAATATGCTGGAGCGAGGGAGCTGCCGTTTCTCCCAGCAATAAGCGTGGGGCTGAGTTCGCAGCCACAGCTCCCAGACAGCCCTGTCCTTGTCCCTGTTCCTGTGATGAAGGTCTGTGTTGCTGCAGGGTGATGATGGGGCTCAGATGATGAAGGGCTCAGAAGAAGGGCACAGAGCCCTGCAGACTGGGCTTGATCTCTGAGTGCTTTCGGCCATATCTGCAGCACAGCTACTCTTCAGTTTTTCCAAAGCTAGTCTTATGCTGCCCTGCTTTTTATAACTCATTTAGAAGTAGAGGGTGGTTTTTTTCCTCTTCCTGGCACCACAGGGAAGCCAGCTCTCTTCCATGACTCCCTGCTTGAAGGGAAGAGGTTCCCATACCCGTCTCTTTCCCCAGCCTGCTTCTCCTCTCCAGCTGGGTGGAGCTGACTGTACTGAGCTGTCAGCTCCTGCTTTTCCACACAACACTCAGCCCTCTGCCAGACTTTTCAGCTATAAATGGATCTCGACTTTTCCAACCCCCACTCTCAACACCAAGAGATGTTGTGGCATATTAGAGCTGGGCCAGACTTCTTCTGAATTAGAAAAACATATGACCCAACCGCTCACTTTTTGTAGGCTCTCTGTGAACATCGTGCCCGGCTTTGTGGGAGCTGTGTGTGCCCTGGTGAGGGCTGTGCTGCTGAATTCCTTGTGTGCACTGCGAGAGCAGCTGCTCTCAGACCTGAGTGCGAGGCTGGGCCAGGCCTGCAGGTGCCATCACCAGCCCCACAGTCACCCCAGAAACACAGCACTGATCTGAGCACTGTGTCTCCAGGGAAGGCCAATGTTTTTGTTACTGGCTGCATCCTGTCTCCACATGCGAATCAGGCACTTCATTAAAGAAGCCTGGCTTTTGTACATAATGAGCAATCCTGTCTGCCTCCCTTAACTTTGGGATTTATGGCAGGGATCCTGAGATCTTTTAAGCTCTATTGCATTCTGGCTCCTCTGAGAGGCAGGGAGCATCAATATCTCCTCGTTCACCAGGGAACTGGGGCCTGAAGTATGCACACCAAGGTGACTCAGGGACTCAGTAGCTGCCCTGGATTTTAAACTGAAGGCTTTTGTGTCATCAAGTGCTAACCTCCATCAGCCCTGCGGGCATTCAGGCCATTCGTTCCATGTAGAGTACAGGTCTGTATTTAGAAAACTAATTTGTACTCTCATGTTGAAAAATTGCAGTCTGAAAGTCTCCTAGTTAGTGTGCTTTGTAGAAGCTGCTGGGCAAGGTTCCAGTCTGGTGACCTTTTGCTGGCAGCAGTGGGTTTGCATCCTTTTGTCTTAGACAGCAACACCTAGAGCAGCTGCTTCAGAGGCTTCCTTACCTCCTGGCAGTCGTCCCTCAGAAACCTTCAGGCTGTGGATAAGGGATCATAGAATATTCAGAAGGTGCAGGCTTGGTTTATGGCTGTGCAGTAGTCACTCTGCAGTTCTGCTTCTCGTTCAGTTTTTGCTGTGGCAGCAGATGCTGTCTGACACATTTTCCTGCGCAGTATGCCTGGTATCTTGCATTTTCCTTACTCAGTGGCTTGCTTGTATTGCCTTTTGGATGGATCAATGCATCTGTTGACAGGGCAGTGTTCGATAGACAATGTGCAGGAATAAACTGGTGGTTTTGTTTTTTGTTTTGTTTTGTTTTGTTTTGTTTTTGTGGTTTTTTTTTGTTTGTTTGGGTGTTTTGGGGTTTTTTTGTGGTTTTTTTTTTTTGTTTTTTTTTTTTTTTTAGTGTGAGCTGGAGAGTGTAATATCCCAAACCTTGATACTGCATAGGGCTTATGGTTTATTGAAACCTAATTTCTGTCTCCCTTCTGGGACTGTGAGCAGTGTTTTGTACAAACCAGATGAGCAATAGATGAAGTGCTCCTTCACCCTTTTCTACTCCATTCCTGCGCTTTGAGTTCTGGGAATATATGAAATGAAGATACTGTATGCAGTTGTAGCTGTCTGATGCTCTTTCTTGTGGCAACCTCTGCTGCAGCTGGACCAGGCATCAGAACCTGCTGGTTTGGTAGCTCAGTTTGGAAAGCCTCAGGTTAAACTTGGTTGTGAGGAGTTTTTCTGCTTGTAGTGTCCCTCCCAGATGTACAGAGGGGCTGGCTACACCCAGTTCTTTTTTGCCTTATGTAATCTGCCTTCCACTGAATACTTAATTCCCAGTTCTTCACCAAAGCCCTCGACTCATAGCAGGGTGTTTTCTGAGGCTTGTTGGCTCTAGCTTGTTCTTCTTCTGTGTTTTTCTGATTCTGGAACATGAACCCTGATTGAAGTTCTGCTACTGATACCTGCTGCTCATCTGAAGCCCACAGTTTATCTGCCTCCTCATTCTTTTGTGTGTTTGCCTGGACTGGAAATTATGGTTTCCACAATTCACATCCTTTGTGCCTGGGGTGAGTGTTTGGTGAGCATATTTGTAGTCCTTAAGCATTGATGTGGACTCTGCACTTCCACCCGAGTCCTCAGTGGAGCCAGGGATGAGCATGTGTCTCAGCCACCCGACACTGCAGGCTCTTTCAGTGATCCTTGGCAGAATGATGATGGCGCTGAATCGTATTTTCAGTTAAGGCTTTATTTTCTTAACAGGTTCCTGGTGGCAAGGAAACGTAGAATGGTTTGGGTTGGGAGGGACCTGAAAGATTATGGAGCATTCCTGTCACTGTGCTTGGAGCACTCCTTGTCAAATGCTGTGCTTTGCAGGGCATCAAAGCTCTGGTACTTACAGTGCCTAGTCCCACAGGTGTCCCTGTGAAACACAACACATCTAGCTGTGGTTTGGAAGACAAAATGAAGACTATAATTTTCTAGTGATTCTAAGTTAGTCAGGGTGGTTGGTTTGAAAACTTATTGAGGAATTACAGGAGCATCTTCCAGAACTATTAGCATGATAAAGCAGCAAATGGGAGATCATGCTGATAAATGCCACATGTAATGGTGAACTGTGAACAGTTTCCCACTGCCCACAACAAACTGTTTGGAGTCACTGTGGATTGTTATCTGAGCACATCAGTAAATGTTCACCTGTAGCCAAAAAACACTGGAAACAAACTTTGCTGGTATATGTTCTGGTATAGTAGGTGTACATGTTGTGCCTGCATCTTGGATATCACATACGAGCTGGTCATCCTCTTTCAGAAAGAGTAACATAGACCTGGAAGTGATAGAGAAAATTGGAATGGGGATGATTAAGGGACTTAGATAGCTTCTGTAGGAAGAGAGATTAAACAAGAAAAAGCAGATGATACTGGGAAAGAGCAGATGTCTAAAATATAGTGTTCAGTAGGGAGAAGTTGAATAAAGACTGACCTGAATAAACTTTGCTATTTCTCACAGCGCAGAGGCAGTGCATCCCGCAAAATAATTTATTAGACAGGAGGCTGAGGAAGTCCTTTTTCAACACAGTTGATTTGTAGAACATGTTGCTACGAGATGGCATGAAGACTGAAAATACACACAGATTCCAAAAGGAACCAGACACCTCAATGGCAGAGATGTGTTTCAGTGTCTGTGAAACGTGATGGTCAGTGTGTGACCTCCAGCTCTTGGGGCTCCTGATTGTTGCAGGCATGTGTCCTTAGGGGAGATCACTCTGATGGCACTCAGTGAAATCACTCTGTGATTTTCATGTGCCAGTGCCACATTGTCAGGGATAGGGCACTAGACCTGAAGAATTCATGGTGTAACCCACTGAGGGGGTTCTGGTTACCAGACCGTGCTGGAACAGCAGGGTGAAAATGAACTGATTTGGTTTTGAGCACTTCTGCTCTCATTTCTCATCTCCTGCAGGAGTCATGCACAACTCACCACAGATTTTCTTATCACTTTTATTAGCAAATCTGGACAGACTTTCAGGAGAAGGGCACTGATGCAGGCATGGCCCATCAGTGGCTCGGTGTGCCAGGCACTGCTGTGGTTGTTGCCGGGTGTGCCAGCCCAGTGAGCACTGCCCCGCCTGACAGGTGACATGCTTGGCATTAGCTGCCCTGTCCTATATTTTTTCCCTCTTGGCTTATGATTAAGATATGGTTTATGTCCTGATGGAACAAAGTCTGACTTCTTAGAGCCTCTTATTCACGTAACTGTGGGTGGTGTTATTATCCATCCAAATGTTTTGTCCTACGGAAAGGGGAAAGAACAGGCTATTGCAAATTCTATTGTAAATTCCTTTATCCTTTCCAAGTCTTATGTTGCAATTTCCTTCACAGTCTAAATAGCAAAATGTCTCCAGTCTCCCTCCACAGAGAACTGTGAAAGTTTGGAACTGCAAAGCCTTGAAAAGTCTATTTGCTGTTAATGAAGTACTCATTTTAGAAGCATTAACAGAAGCCACTGTTACTTGCTGTTCATTCTGTTGAAAACTTACCATAGCAATGTTTCTGGTGTTTTGATTTGGTTTTATTGGTTGTTTTTCTTGGTTTTGTTTGTTTGTTTGCTTTGTTGTTGTGGTTTGCTGTTTTTTTTTTGGTGGAAGCGGCTGAAGGTGCAGCAAAAGCAAAAAGCAGTAATGGACATATTATTTTTTGTCTTCCATGTAGTTTGCTGTGAAGGGATTCTTCACTGGTTAAGCCTGATCATTGTATCACAATGAGATTTTGGGAACACTGGACTCAGAATCCAGTCATAATTTTACTTCTGCCTTGTTCCTTGAACTCAAAAACATTAGAATATTTGTGCCTCTTTGAGTGGGACAGATAAAGGGTTTTAAAGCCAATTCCCTGCTCCCTACAGAGAAGAAAAAAAGTCTCCTGGCAGCCTCAAGCTGTTTTTAAATGAGACAAATGCCCATGGTGCCTGTCTGCCAGAGCCCCCAGCCCCTATACCGAGTCCCTTTTTAGCACACTTCTCCATGGAGCTATATCTGGCTCCAGTTCTTTGTTCGGGGAACGTGACCTCATCGTTGTTTTGGTATTTCCAGTGATTCAGCCTGGTCCGGGGCAGGGAGGAGTCATTCCTGGTGCAGGCTGACAGGGTGTTTGTGCGTTTCTGGAATTCCAGAGCAGTGCAGGCTCAGCCCTTCCGCTGCTTTGACAGCTCGGCTGAGGCCGGGCTGGTGCACAGCATTCCTGCCTGGCAAATGGCCTGGGCGCAGCTGGCAGAAGGATTGATGCTCCTGCTTTTGGAGGTAGTGGGGATCCCTGTCTTTGCAGGGTACCTGCTGTGGTGAGGGTGAAGAAAGCTGCACATGGTAGCTTGTATGTCGAAGGAAGCCACAAGGAATCTCTGCTGTATGGCTGGGAAGAGAGTCCCACAGAGTGCTCATTCCCGTTTACAGGCTGCCAGCATCCCATGAGGAAGTTAACTTTGCAACATCCTCATCAGCTTGGTAAGTGTTACAGCCCTTGTTTTATCGGGGGCGGGTGGGGGGAAATTGAGGCACCGAGCAAGGAAGTGGTCTTCTTGAGGTTTTACACCACTGAGGTACCCTCACATCCTTGTAGACCATGGTTGCTCAAAACTACAGGAACTCCTTCTTTGTTGCCAGTTTCATCCAGAGGTCACTGGTGTGAGCTATATTCCTGCCTGGCACAGGGCTCGTAGGCAGTGCCTGCTGTGCTCCGAAATGTCCTGAAACAGCTCCTTCTCAGCCCCTCCCTAAGATCTCCCAAAGCTTGTTTAATGGGCAGTGGTTGAAACCTGCAAACCTCTCCTCTGCTGCTAGTTCTAGTTTCTAGGCACAGTGGAGGAAAAGACCCTGAACCCTTTGACGCCTTGCTTCTTAACCATGGGATAAGCTCAGCTGGTTAGAGCATGATGCTAATACTGCCAAGGTTGTGGGTTTGACCCCTGAATGGCACATTCACTTAAAGGTTGGTCCTTGTGGGTCCCTTCCTCTTCAGTCTATGATGCCAACCTAGTCCCTGTCCCCCATGTTCCATATTTGCTGTAAGTCCAGCTGCAGTACAGCTGTGCCTGGGAAAGAAGAATCCTGGCGAGAGATACCACAGCTGTGGAGAGGGGGTAAATCTCGAAGATGTGGAGACCTGGAGCCTGGGGAGGGGACCGGCACAACAGGAGTGGGTCCGAGCAGGTGAATGGAGCAATGCTCCAGTCAGCCTTTCTCCCTGGTATGCTGTGACACTCAGCGAAAGCGTGGGGCTGGGGATGACCCAGCCGGGGTGCAGGAGGGAAGTTGAATCGGTTTGCATTAATGCTAGCATGTACTGCATTTGGAGCTTAGGATCTGATGGAGATTGTGGAATGGGAGAGGGTCTCCCCTTTCTAGTGGTCACTTCACCCCATGGCTTCCCCAGCCCCTGTCCGAGGGCGCAGGCAATGGACCCATCCCGCACAGCCCTGCCACGCTCTCCCCGCTTTCTGCGCCTGCTGTAAATGGCTCTCTGTAACACGAGCTGCATTTCTGCCATAGCCCTCTCCTGCGCGCATCTGTATTTACACCGGGGCTTTCATTAGCAATCTGGCCCTCGCCCTTGCTCCTCTCTCCTGCCCACATGCTCCTTGAGTGAGACCCTGGCACCGCTGTGCCTGAGGGGGTCAGGTGGCTGCCAGCAGGAGGAATTCCTCAGCCAGCTCCTGTCTGGAAGAAGTGCCTTGTCATCTTGCCTGTTGCCCGCCATCCTGCATCAACAGGGGAGCAGCCGGCGGAGACTCTCTGCAGTAGGGCTCGCTGATCCCTCAGCCGGCACGGGGACAAGCTGGTTTCGCTTTGGATTATCGCTGGCTCTGCATGCTGTGCTCCTCCTGAGGCTCTCATGCCAGTGCTGCTGCACTCGGCTTCCAGCTGCGGTGAGCTGAGCCCACGTCCTGGGGTGGTTGTATCTGGCAAGGTAGGAGCTGATCCCTTCTGTTCATTCTGCTAAAAGTAGTGTGACCAGTCCTGCCCCTGCCTTCACAGCATGTGTCAGTGGGTTTATTTTGCATTGATCTGTAGCTCTAATAGACAGCCAGTGTGCTGATCAGTCTGTAGCCTCTCTTGCAGGGAAAGAAGATGTGTATACACATTTTATTTTTACCTACACACTGGAAAAAATCAAACTTCTCTGCTTCAAGATGGAGTCTTTTCTTCTCTCTCTTGTCTGTTCTCATGCAGCACCCTGTGCATGTTCTTCAGGCCATGTCACCTGCTTCTCCAGGAGATGTGAGAGTAGAGAGAAGTCTGATGTGTTTTGAGAAAAAGGGGATGGGAGGAGAAACTCACTGAAGACAAAAATAAAGGAAGTTCAGTAGGCTTGGAAATGGCTTTAGAGAGGTTATTTTTAACCCAGTAAATCAGACAAGGGAAGAGCCTCTTTTCCTTAGAGAGTCTCAAAGCGGTGGTTTGCTTTTGATTTTTTTTTTTCTTTGGTGCTTTAGGGCACACTGTTTTGATATGGAAAGGCCTGAGGCTGCTGCTGTCCCTAGGGATAAAGGACAGTCAGTCTTGTTAGTCTGGTGCCTCCTTTCCAATGAACCTTACTGACATTTAGTGATTCACCTGTCCCCACCACTGCACACCTTTGCTGCTGCCACATCGGAAAAAGAGGTGATGACCAAGAAACCCAATCCCACTGGATTTCCCTGAAGCAGCTACTAAGGAGAGATAAAATAGGAAGGCATCAGCATTTTCTGTGTTATGCACAACTGTTCCCTTTTTAGTACACAGCAGCTGGGATGTGCACTCAGCCATCCGTCTTCCCTGAGCCCAATGTACCTGGGCTTCCCTCCCGTATGGATAAAAGTCTGTCTCCTCAGCAGGACAGACAGGGATACCAGGCCTCCTGCAGGTGATGGCTCGTGTCTGAGGACTACCCCAAACAGTAAACCATGTTTTAGGGCTCCGCTATGTCCCCGTGAGGAGGATAAAGGGGTGCTCTAGCTTTCCCCATCATATCCTGCGGTGCTGCCAGTGGGTGTATAAATAGTGCCCACAGTGTACTATTTTGGTGACAAGCTCTTCCCAGGATTCATCCAGAGTTATGTGAGCAAGTGTTAAAAATAACACCAAGCCCTGCCCAAGTGCTGGAGTCATTTCAGCCAAAGTGTTGGGAATCTTCTATAGAGAGCAGCATTGGACCCTTGGTGGGGGGCAGCAGGAGGGGGTCCAGAACAGCTTCCCATATTTTCCTCCTCTTGCTGTCCTGCTGACTACAGAGGACCGTGACCCTCAGCTTCAGCAGATGTACTTGTCACCAAGAAGGTGTGAGACTTTCACTTCTAATTAGGTTATTTGCCACTGGGCTTTCCCTGTGTGCTCTAAGTATTATCGCTGGGTCTAATGAGAGGTACAGGAAATTTAATCTAGCTTTAATCTAGCCTGCTGCCAGGTCCCTGCTGGTGGCCAGATCTTGCTGCCTCATTAGAAAGTCATGGGGTGTAGAATGGGACATGGAGGCATTCGGGTTCTGGTTTAGGTTTATCCTGAGGACTGGTAGCTGGAGATTAACTGTGGAAAGGATATTGAATCTGTGTGTTGCATTTTGGCTGTAGCTCTGGGTGTTCTTGCCATCCATACAAACACAAATGTTATCCCAAAATTCTGCCCTTTTCATGGTGTAGTTGGTGTCTAACAGAGAGCTGGACCACACAGCAGAGGTATCTGGGATGCCACACCCCTTGAGCTGTGCAGCCAGCACAGGATGCACTATCCCACTGTGAAGCTGGAGCTGTGGTTTGTTCCCCTCAGGCTGGGTTTTGCTTGTTGTTGGTCGGGTTCTATGCTGGTTATGCAATTCAGCTACTGTCATGCTGCAGCAGCATCAGGCCCTGCCCTGGAAAGCAGCAGACCTCACTGGAAGGCAGCAGACCTCACAATCCTTGTGCTTGGTGTGTGAAGCCCAGAGCTCACAAAACGGCTTCTTGAGGGGTTCGTGCTCAAAGAAGCCTTGCCTGAAGAAAGAGATAATGCCCCTTGCAGGTGGATGATGTGGCTCCACTCTGGCCTGGTCTCATATGGGTTGCAGAAGGCCTAGTGGGAGTAGAGCACCCATTGCTTAATTACGCAGCTTAATACATGAAGCCTCACACACAGGAAAAGAGAAATAGGTGAGGTGTCCTCTGGGTGCAAACACAGGGGCAAAGCTGGGGCTCACCTGTTTGCTCTGAGTTGACAGCAGTGATATCATGGACAGAGATACATCTCTTTCAGATGCTGGAATTCAGGATTATGGCATTAATCCCACTTCATAGCTCCTTGCCACCCGTGTTTGCATCCCCAGATACATCAGTTGCAGTTTCTGGCTTTGTAGCAGAAGGGCTATATGGTTATAGCTGGACTTGATGATCTTAGATATCTTTTCCAACCTAAATTGTTCTGTGGCTCTGTAGTCTTTGAGCACTTTCAGAAGAGATGCATTTATTTTAAGCTGAAAGAGAAGCTTGCTGTGAAAGCATCAGGCATGCGAAAATTGCTAAAAAGGTTACAAGTGCTGTTGGACACTCTATGCTTCACCTCCTCTGATACGGCCTTGCTAATTTTGGCAGATGTTACCAGGGATGGAGAGCAGGTCCTGTTTGAACATCATGACCAAGCATTTTCCTTGGCTGTTGCACTGAGAACGAGTGAGAGAGCAGAGCAGATGCTTGGCTTCTGGCTTGGACTCTTGTATTTCCAGTGCTCCATCATTCTTGCCCTCTCACCTTTTGGCTGGTCTTCTCTTTTCCAGGCTGTGTGTCGAGAACCACAGGCTGGGTGTGTGCACAGGATGGAGTGCTTTCTTAAACATGTATTGAAAGCACAGACTCCAGAATTGTCCGGGCATGGAAGTACGCCATGGAGATGAAAAGCATGTTTCTGCTTCTCGAGGAACGTGCTCTGGGCAGTCAGTCCTTCATCAGGGGCTTCCTGCTCCTCAGTTATTCTGTTCCTTCCTGCTGCTCTCTCATGTCCAGCCAACAAAGAGCTCTCTGAGTCACCATGGTGGCTGCTTATTACTAGGCCTCAGCCAAAGCTCAGTGTATCATCATATATTACAGAGCTCCTGAGGGCTCTTTTAGGGCTCTTTCCTCCCCGGCATGCTCTTGTTCCTCTTGGAATGTGTCTGGAGAGTGTGGGCACATCTTGTTTGTTGTCCTTAAGCACCTCTTTGCTGGATGTTTCTTGATAGTTTTCTAATAGTTCTTCTATCTAGAACAGCCTTCTAGACTATTCTCTGGTAGTCTCTCTGATGCCAGAGCCACACGCCAGGGATTCCAGGAGTTCCTAAAGTGCCAAGATGTCTCCATGGGGAACGTGTAGAGTGGTCTGCCCCCGCTCCTTCATCTGCCTCACAGGAGGCTGAGCCCTGTTTCAGTCTGCCCGACACAATCCAAGCTTGATGCATTTGTCAGCCGTCTCCTGTGACCTGCTTTGCCTTTGTGGCCTGCCTCGCTACTGCTGCCTGGGCTTTGCCTCTGCCAGCTTTTATTTTCTATTTTAAAGAACAGGACAGGATTTCCTCCCACACACAGATCCCCTTTATCCTTATAGCATTTCCTTCACTGGGGGTCTTTCTCCAACATGAGCAAAATTGTTGCTCACAGCCAACAAATTTTCCATGACTGGCTCTGTGTGCCTGTGTGCATAAGGGATGGCTGCCTGTTGTTTGAACGTGACTTTTGGAGGAGGTAGACCTTGCACAACTTGTGCAGCAGCTGGGAGCTGCAAGTTAAGACTCTTTGTGTTAATTAAATGTACACCGATAAGCACATACAGCCACAAGGTTGCTTAATCATGGGCTGACCTGACATGGAGGCCTTGAATACAGCTGACTGATGATCCATGACAGCTTGCCCTGGTAGATGGGAAGATGTTAATACTAACCAGAGAGAAATTTAGAAGGGTTCTCAGCTGTGACCAAGGATCGTCTCCAACAAGACCGAATTCTTGAGGATAAGGTCTCTTAACTGTGGTGGATGAAAGGGGATGAATCTACTGGCTGAAAACTCACATGAGGCATATTCTGCTTAGGGAAAAGATACACCTGGAGTATGTTTTTAACAGCCAGGTGGATTAGCAGCCAGATCAGCTGGCACAGGATGCTTTCTGCTCTCAGCTGCACCTGTGTGTTTGCTGTGCCTTTCCAGGAGTGTGTTTGTGTTTCTCCAGGTATTGTGCCTCACAGAGTAAATTGCTCTGAGCTTTTAATCCTGCATTAGAGGCTTCCTGTTTCTCTGATTCAAACAGAAGTCACACAAATAGAACTCCCACAACAGTAAGACCTCCAAAAGCCATGTAATAATCACATCTCCCTGAGCAGGCACAGTGGAGTTGGGCTATGCCATTCCTTGGGTTTCTTCACTTAATCTCTGGAAGCTCCCACTGATCAGGACATTACTTGCTGCATCCTTCATTTCAGCAATCCAATCCCTTCCTTCTATTGTTATCTTCTGATGCCAGGAGTTGACCAAGATTGTAACATGAGCATTTGTTTTGCAGTAAAGTTGGAAAAATATATTGTTTCCAATTTTTAACAGTAAGGGCCTGTGAAAATTAACAGGGATGCATGCCTCTAAATAAGTAAAGCAAAGAGCTTCTGAGATATACAAGACCATGGGAAATTTTAAGAAAACCAATTTGTCTTCTGACTGTTATTCTTTTTTGGTGGAATAATGAATGGTTAGTTTTATCTGTTATACCTGATGTCTAACCTCAACTCCCCTGTGTGGCCCTCAGGGATCCTCTTCTTGTTGTTGAGGATGTGAAGAGCAGCTTGTCCACTTGCTCTTGGCAGCAGCCTTTTATACATTTTGGAACTACTTTAATGTACCCCCTGGTTTTCCCCTGAGAACTAACCCACTTGCTTTGCAGTTTACTCCTTTCTGTCCTTTTTTCTGTGTCGTCTTCAAGCTCTCAGCAGTTTGTCCATTTAGGATTCGTCCATGAGCTGTGTGCCAGTGTGGGCAGAGGGGAAGGATGACTCCAAGTCTTGCACACGCAAGACATGGCTATTCATACAGCCCTACATATTGTTTGCCTGCTTCAAAGCAAAATGCCACTGTTACTCAAGCTGTGCCTGTGATCTGCAGTTACCACAGATCCCTTCTGAATGAGCAGTTCATGCCCCATGATTACAGGTGGGGATGTGCCGTCCGTGCTGTGTGAGGTGTCGTGGTAATGGCTATAATTTATGTCAATTTGCTGTTAGTGTATAGATCTTATCCCTTCAGCTAACAGTACCGTAGACAGCACAGGTGAGGAGCAAGAGATAACTGCTCCATCTGAGAGCCAACGGGTTAATGTACAGGTGGTGGACAGGGTCTCGAGAAGTTTTCAGTGGTCTTGTTCCCTCTCGCCTTTGCAGCTTTTCTAGGTGCCTGCTGGGATGTGGGTGCTCAGGAGCCCAGGCAGTCTCTTTGTAGCACTGGAGCCCTATGCCTGCCAATATTGTGCTGTTCTGTTGCTGCTTATAGGTGGGGATGGACTGAATCTCCAGATGTCTTTTATTCACAGAGTGCCTTTCAGCTGCCAAGACACTGCTGTATTTGCCACTAGAACATAGCCAGCTGGGGCAGGTAACAGTGCACAGCAGCTCTGTGTGTCCAGTTTGGGTGGAAACTGGAGAAACTTAGAGGAAAAATCAGTATAAACGACTGATACCATGTGTCTCTAATAAATCAGCCAGTGGTTATGTACTCCCTGGGCTTTGTTGCAAAGTGGTGTGGGAATGTTTGAGGGCTGGAAGGTCTGTTGGGAACTTTCTGTTTTAGTGGTGAGTTTACAGATGTCCCTGTTTGAATTTTGCAGTTGCTCAGAACGGGGATGGTGGGGAAGGACTTTGGCACGTGCAGAGTGATGTAAATGTGGGTTTTCTGTGTGAATCATAGGATCGTAGAATGGTTTGGGTTGGAAGGGACCTTACAAAGATCATTTAGTTCCAACCTCCCTGCTCTGGGCAGGGAAATCCAGAACAGCTTTTGTACTTACTGTTGCCTTGGAAAACTGAAATGTTTATGACTCAGTGAGCAAGAGGGCAGGCGGGTTTTTTTCCATTCTTGGATGTGGCCTCTTCTGCGTCCAACAGTGATGTTTTTCTTCTCCTCTGCTTGCCCTTTCCCTGCTTCATGCCTTCCATTGCAGTTCATGTGAGCTGAGCCTCGTGTGCAGTGCAGTCACCCTCACTCTGAATCAGCCCAGCCATGCCCCTGGAGTAGAAGAGAATGTCACTTTGCTGCACATCATGGGAGCCATAAGTAGATACCGTCCTCGAGCAGTGCGTGCTGTGTTCATCGTGAACCATTTCAGGGCTGCAGATTCAGCTCAGCCCTGCAGCTTTTCATCTGCTTAGTTGGAAGTACATAATTTTTATTTGAGGTCAGAATGCAGCACTGCTGTGGGTGCCAAGTTCACCAGCCCCAGTGTATTATGTTATGTGGCAACTTAAGGCTTTCCTCATGGCAGTGAGGAATTATCAAGTTATTGTGAAACTAGTTATTTAGGTAAATGGTGCTTTAAGGGCAGCATTAATCCTGTTTTAAAACTAATTTTAATAGGAGTAAAGCCAGCAACACCTTAATATCCACTGTTACCATGGCTGCCCAGACTGACTGTTTGCTAGATTAGAAGGTGCTTTTTTTTTTTTAATTAGTAATACTCTTTCTGCTTCTCTTCCCAGAGTTTTGACTGGTGAGAGTTTATATTCCCAGTGTAGCATCAGTATCTAAGTGAGTGCTTGAAGCTTGAAGAAACAGCTTTGCTCTTGGAGCTGAGCTCCTACTTACAACACCCTGAAATCTCAGTCTAGATCAGTTATGTCCAGGCTTTAATTTAATTCAAGATTTTCTGTGTAGATTTATAAGCCTGGTTTGTCAGATTGAAGCTGAGCCTTCAGACATGATTCAGGAGCTGCTCTGCTGTTTGTATTCTGATTTCCCTCTGCCTAGAAACATTCCGGTTTTTTGTGCTCTTTCTTGGGCAATGCTAAGTATTAGGAGTAGAAGATGGGCACTGAGAACTGGGTTGTAGGATCATTTCTCCCTTTCACACAGAATTCCAAGTGATTCACATCTCCCTGTTAGCCCAGCGTCCTTTGGGATACAAACATACTGGAGTCCTGGGCTGGAAGGGACTGGAGGCAGACAGCTGGTTGTGGGCAGGGTTTGGTTTTCCCATAGATGCCTCCGTAGTGTGGAGGTATGTGGAACTGAGCCCAGCCTTGTGCGGAGCCGTGCCAGCACTAGCCCTATCTGGGAGTTGTGACTTTTTATGGAGCTTGTGAGGGCCTCTGTTCCTGGGCAGTGAAGCATGGATTGCCAGCACTAGGAAGGATTTGATCTCAGTACTGGGAGCTGGGAATTCAGATGGTGATTGGGATGGAGGAACCACCTTGCCCAGTGTGATTTTTCTATAAGTGGTTGCGGGTGGTCAGCAAAGAGGGGCAGCAGGACATACAAGTATCCTATCCTGTCTGTTTGTTCCAGGACATTTGCTAGTATTTTGTTTGTTTAATAACTTGAAATGGATCTCTCAAGTGTTTGTCCTGCCTCTCTTTAATCCATGTGTAATTCTTCCATTCATAGTACCCTTTGAGAACTGAGGCAGTAAGCAGACTAGAGGAAGATAACAAGAATGTTGAAAGAGGAACAACTGCTCTGAAGGGAAGCTGTTGGCTAGTGGAGATCAGCCTCAAAATGGAAGCTGTTCAATACATGAAATAATGCTCTGTGCACCAGAAAGTAAGACTTCAGTAGTGGTATTTCGTAAAGACGCAAAGCTGAGGAAGCATCATCAGAGGCTGTTCAGTGTTATTCAGCAGGAAGAGCTGGGATTGCTCCTTAAGAAACTGTACAAATGGGAGCTGAATAGTTCAAAATTGCATGGTTGTGTGCCTGAGAAATGAGCAAAAAGCTCAGCTCTGTCTGGAAGCTCACTGGGGAAAGTGACAGTGGGGGGAAAACTCAGGGTCTCAGAGTGGTATACAGGATAATTGTGAATATCTAGCATGGTGTAGCCATGGAAAAGATACACGTCATCCAATGTGACACATTGGACAAATAATTTCTAGCAGAGATGAGGAAATTTTAGCATATCAAGGCATGGGAGACCTTGCTTGGAAGACTGTGAACATTTCCCGTCACTCTCTGAAGGCTGTGTGCAGACTGGGTTGGGTCCAGAGGAGGAATATGGGTATGATCAAAGAAATGGAAAGCCTACCTAATGTGAAGTGATTAGAGAACTCAAACGATGTGACTTTAAACACAGGCTGGATAAATGCTGACGTTAAAGCTCATTTTTGGAACATGAGTGAATAGGGGTGAGCTGTGCATGGATAAAGATAAGCTGGAAATTCAGAGAATGTTCTTAAACATCAGAGGATTGAACTTGGGGAATTAATTCTGTTGGAAGACAGTTAGCAAGCAACAAGAAGTGTCCAACTTTAAAAAAAAAAAAAAGCAACAACTTTCTCTTTTGAAGACATTTTCTCATTTGGAGGAATGACTCCTGCCTTGGGTTGCTAGCCCTGAAGAAATCAGTGCTGCTGTTGTGGGCAGTACCTCTGTCCTCAGTTCCCCTTGGAAAGCAGGCTCAGTGTGGATTGGTTAGTGATCCCCCAGGGAAATGTGAGGGCTAAGGGCAGACATTTCCACTGTGCTAACATATGTTTTTATCAGTCTGCTTGGATTTTTGACCCCTTGTTCTAAAGTTCCTGTATCTGTTCCCACTGAACAGAAAAGATGTTGAGCATATGTCGGTAGTGATCAGCCTGTATTGATCTTTGTGTGTCAGAGAGATGTTGTTTGACCTTGAAGGAATGGGGAGTTGTTTTAGTTTTCCTTTATGATAATTTTTATAAAGTTTCATCGTCTTCTTTCCTGTTGGCTCCTGTTTTCTGCTTCCCACTTGCTCCAGTTGAGCAGACCCATGGTTTTCATTCAACTCTGACCAACATCCCTCTCTCTGGCATTTCCCAAGCAGCCTGGATGGTGTTGGTGCTGGGTGGGGTTGCCACAGGATTTAGGCTTCTGCCACAAACAATGGGTAAGCAGGGTGGGAAGACACTGAGCTGCTTTGGCCTTACTCCTGAGTGGGAAAGAGTGAAAATCTCCCTGTGGCCAGAGGCCTGGACTGAAGGTAATGAGGGATTGGTCAAAATGCTTGCTGTTTAGGAGGAGGTGGCAGACAGCTCTCTGTACCCTGGGGTACAGCTGTGAGCTGGAGGCAGCAGCTAGGGGTGCATGGCAGTTTTGAGGGTGGTCAGGTTGTGCCCCACACCTGACGGTGAGGGATGATTAAAGACCTGTCCTAGCATAGTGCTTGATGTCGGAGCTACAGCCTGGACAGCTGACTGGAATCTGGCGCTGAGCTGTTTCCAGTTCATGCATCACTGGAGCAGCTTTGCAGAAAATAGGTGGGAGGCTGGGTCAGCTGGTGGGTGCTTTTACTGCACAATTGCAGCAAAAGTGGAATGTGCTATCCTCAGCAGCCAAATCCTGCGTGGTATATGAAGGAAGAAACCCAAGCCCAAGATTGAAATGTGTTGGGCTTTCTAATACCCAGTTGATCTATTTGTGACCTAGCCATTGTCAGCAAGAACTCCAGGTACACGTCCAGCACATGTCCAGTGTGAGTGCAGCACCTGTGGCTCCCACAAAGTGGTAAGCTTTGCTGCAGCCCAGGACTGGGAGGAGGATGTGCTTGGAATTCACAGGTGGGAGACTGTGTTGTGCATTCAGTTCTGACAGCCCTGGAACAAGGGGTAAGGAGGTGAGATGGCAAAAATCCTGCTTGAAACCAGGGATGCTTCTGGGTAGTGAGACTGACATTGCTTGATAAGGAATTTTCTCCTGCCAGGCTACCTCCAAAGTGCTGGAGTCTATGCCTATCTGCCCAGGTGAAGCAAGATGGGAACCCCTGCTAACTGTAGGGGCAGGCATATCTTGACACCTCCATCTCTCTCACCTTCATTCTCAAAGGAATACAGTCACCAGCCTGCAGAATCCCTGCTCCCTCCTTGCATGGCGCTGTGCAGTCAGCCATGCTCCCCTTCTTGCACTGACTCATCTCTGTGATCAAATAGAAGTCATCTCTGAGAAGACAGTCTGCAAGGAAGAGCTTTGTTCTTCCTCATTAGCGCCTGAGATCTCCTGCTGCCTGCAAAGCTTTGGGACAGGCCGTCAGTTCCCAGCGCTGTTGCTGAGTGAGGCAGATCGGGGCGGGAGGGGGGGAGATGCGGCAAAGGGGTGTGTGCTGCAGAGGGTCGCGGCCATGTGAGTTTGAGATCTGGGGAACATGCAGAATGTATGAGGGAGGAGGGTGCAGACGTTTATGTTGGGAACAGACGTGTAAATAGGAGTGTTTCTTCAGGAGCCCGTTGTCTGCTTCATTGTTCTGTCTGATTTTAAAGAAAATACCCCCCTGACTCCATCTTCTCTTGTGTGTATGTGTCTGCTACACCAGACAGCATTGCTGTCAGTGAATTGGTTAATGCCAGTGTCCTGTGGCAGGGCCAGGGATGAAGGCAAGCACTCAGCCTGCCAGCATTTATACCTCCTGGCGTCAGCATTGGCAATGCTTGTGGAGGACTGGGGAGGGCACCGAAATAGTTTCCATTCTCCTCTCTGCTGTGGGAACGAGTCTCCTGGGTAACAAATGCTCCTTGTTCTGCACAGAGCTCCACAGCTGAAACTCGCCGTCTCTTTCCTCGCTGTTGCTCCCTGACTGTCCCAGCTGAAGGGGCCGGAGATGTCTGCTTGAGCCTGCCTTAATTAACACTGGCAGTACAATGGGGCTGGCCGTACGGGGGTCCTGGGGCTCCGCGTTAATGGGAGCACAGTAAATAGTCTCATTTACAGCAGCTTGGTTGGAGCAGAGCCTGCCAGCACTGGTTTTCTGCTTGCTGTAATGGCTAGGCGTGGAGGCAGGTCCCTCACTCCTGCGTCCTCTCGGGGGTTTGTCCCTGCCTCCTGAGCAGGAGCAGCTGGTGGAGTGGGTCCTGAGCATCCCAGGAAAGGCAGGCAGTGAGCTGGGGAGTGTTAAGTGATAGGACCGATACATTGACTCCTTGGGAAGGATCTGACCTGTGGAGCCTGACCTCTGGGACTGGTGGAGGGATCATTCACCGTGGTGTGGAGGTGAGTAGCAGAGCTGCATCTGTGATGCTGGCTTCAGTGCATTGCAAACAGTCTGCACAGCCTACAGCCCAAGGCCCTTTTTTTATTTTCCCAGTGGAATGGTCTTTTTGTGCTGGGGGGAAGAGAAGGACTCATGACTCTGAAGCCCTTGGTAGGAACCACCCCCCAGCCCCCTGGTTTTCAATCAGAAACCTGATTTAAATGTCACCTGAAGAGGTATTTTAAAAGATTGTGGTGTTCTTGAATCTGAGATAATTGGCAGCCACTTCCAGTAATGTCTAACATTTTTCTGTCATAGCTTTTTATGTTGACCTCTCCAGAGGCCAAAGCTTCTGTAGTGTTATATTGTCTGGGTTGTTTTATTTGTACTGCTTGTTTGCTGCTTTGGATACATCGTGGCATAAAGTAAGAAGTACTCAGCTATATGGCAGTTCTTAATTTCTTAGAATTTTGTGTCCGTGTGACAATTTTGCCCCTTCTTTGCCTTGCTCTGATCTGCTCACTTCTTGCAGAGCCTCAGTTCAGGAGGTTGAGGCTCACAGGTTTTGCTTTTTCAGTGTGGATGCTCCAATTTTTGAGCTGTGCTTGGCTCTACATAGGTCTGTAAGCATGGGGCTGGGTGAGAAAGGGCAGCAATGTGAGTGGTCCCTCCAGGATGGATGCTGTTCCAGTGCTAGAAACATCTGCCCTGGCACAGCACAGGCCAGAGCACAGCTGAGTTTCTGGGATGTGTACCCTGTCAGGAGCTGACTATTCTGCCTGTGGAGCAAATTCCATCACTTGTTCTCACCAGGTGCCTCTGGTAAAAGGAGATATGGAAAAATCCTTCCAGATAGCAAGAGACCCTGAGCTTTGCAGGTAGTGACCTCCTGTTTCAGGTCGGAAGATCTGCTGTGGCTTGCTTTGCCGAGATGCTGGGATCTAGCCCAGGTCATGGGCAGCACTTTAATCACAAGCTGCAGCTAAGAGTTGGTGGTTTCTTGATTTGAGGTCCCCGAGAGAGCAGGGACTGCAGACATCCTGCCCCTGCCAGGTGGGTTCCCTGCCACTGTGGGAAGTGGTGGTGGTTGCATCTTGCTCTGGAGGTGGCTGCACTTCAGGGGTGCTGTATAGATACTGTTGATGAAGCAGTCTAGGGCAAAGCACTACGGAAATTTAAAGAAACTTCAGGAACCTTCTCACAGTCTTCACATCCTCCTCCTCTTCCTATGCATTGCTTTGCAGGCTTCCATTTTATCTCCAAGTGTTCTAGTTGCCATTATCAACAGTAGGAATACTCCAGTCCCTTCTGCTTTCCTTTGCAAAGACAAGGTGAAGAGATCAGACAGCTTGCAAGCACACAACATCCGAAACCCAGTCTCATCACAGAATAGGATGCTGCAGCTCTGTTTTATGTCACACTTTTTATTTCTCCTCATGCTGCCTTCCTGATTTCCCAGTCTCTGTAAGAGTCAATCCTCCATCATCCCCTCCTTTTCTGTTCCCTCCTATCCCCTGCCTTGTCTGAGGTTCCACAGGGACTGACTGTGAGCTGAAGCGGCGGTGCTGTGGGCATGCTTGCTTCTTCACACGCAGCAACGTCACAGCAGCAGCAGCAGCAGCAGGAGCATCGGAGATGTGATTGCGCAGACCCTCTGCATTGCCAGGGATGCAGCTGTGAAGGGGAAAAAAAATAAAAAAATCAGGGAAAAAAAATTGACTCTGTGTTTCCCACAGCATCCTGGTGAGAGCACAGAGCCTTCTGGAATCTGAGCGCTCAGGAGTGCCGGAGCAGAGTGTGTTCGCTGACAGGAGACGGGGAATGAAGGATCTGTGGAAAGGTGAGATGGACAAATTATCGGGTTGGGTGTCAGTTGTGTTGTTGGTTTTCAGGCCGCTCGGTGGCCGGTTTGTTTTTGTGGAGGATGCCAGCTAGCTGGTGAAGCTTAAGGATTTTAGGGTGGCTTTGTCTCTTCAGAGGCTGCATTGCTTTGGAGCTGGCTGTGTCTGTCATGGATGTGAGCGAGTGAGGAGGAGGCTGTGGCTGCTGCGCAGAGTGTGTGTTTGTCCATTGTGGCTGTGAAATAGCACTTGTCATGTCCGGGGCTGGCTGTGCAGGGGCGAGTCGTGCTTCGCCCTGGCAGTGCCTCCGCACAGCGCTCCATTGTGCCTGCCATGGCAGCCGAGCCCTCAGGATTGTTGTGGTCCCGCCAGCTACCATGCTCTCCGCGCATCCCTGGCGGTGATGCTGCTGTGCAGCTCAAAAGCTGTTTTGACAGACAGCGCTTCCATGAAAAGCCAGAGACAAAGGGCTCGGACAGAGGAAAGGTTGCTGTCACTGTGGCTTTTGCCTTCTGTTTTTGCCTTTTTTTTTTATTTCCCTCCCCCCCCCCACCCCCCCCGCTAAATACTGGTAAATCATTTGTTGAAAAGGCATTAGGGTAAATATCATGTCATGTAAAACACTGTCCTTCTGCTGAGCGATGCACGGGCTCTGTGCAGGCTGGAGTCCTTTGTGTTGCCAGGGTGTGTCTGTGCTGACTGTGTAAATGGATGCTTTCTCCCTGCCTCTGTTCACAGATCAGATGAGAAAGGTTATCTAGGAATGGAGGAATTACTGCTTTTAATTACTGAAATGAGGGGTCCAGGCTAGGTACCAGTTACTGGAGCTTAATTACTTGGTCTTGTTATAGCCAAATCCCTCTTTTCCCTCCCCGCCTTCCTTCTTCTTCCTCCCTCCCCCACCCTCTGCACAAATCCTTCCATTAAATTGCCCCTGCAAATAGCAGAAGGGCTTGAACAAAGAGAAGGATGTATGTGGCATAGGGCTAGAGATGCTGGAGGGGCGATGTTCAGCATGACAGTGAGAACAATAAAGCAGAAGTATAAAAGAATGAGAATTTGGTATGTGCGTTAAAGTGATGTGGCTGTAGGGGAATGTGCAAATGGGAATGTCATAACAAAAGGAGATAATCGAATAGCAGATTCAGTCTTTTGGAGTTATGGAAAATGCTGAGCATGTGAGGTTGCAATTGCAGGATTTGGGCAGATGGGAAGTAAATGGGAGTCACAGAGTAACATATCACACAAGGTGTGGATTGATGGGTGTCATACAGATGTACTAGAGTACAAGGGAAGCAGAGATCTGCATTTTTATCTCCACACACCTGCAGCCTGCTAAAGAGTGAGCTTGGCAGGTCTTACCTATTCACAAAAATTTTTTCCCATTTGCCAGTGACCCAAGAATAATCCAGACAAAGCTTTTTAGGCCTATAAAGAGCAACAGGATGACAGGAAAAATGTGGATAAAACAGTAGATGTTTGGCAGAGCTGCTGTGGAAGGAAGAGGCAGATGAGAGGCATTGCAGAGCTGGGTGAGCAGGAGGTTTGGGTCAGAGACCAGTGGGAGAGCGCACAGAGGGGAAATTCAGGGTTGTCATTGTCAGGGAATGCAAATGTGTTGTTTCTGTTGTCATTCTCCAGCCTCTCACTGTGTTCCCCGAGAGGCTCAGTGCTGTGTGCAGCCCTGCAGGGTTTGTGGGGGTGGGGGTGATCCTCAGCACAGCCTTTTCTGCAGTAGTTCTCTGGAGGAACCATTTTGCTGCTGCAGGTTCTCATTTGGTTGCTCCCTCTCCATCCCTGTGGCGTGACAAGGCTCCACAGCCTTTATAGCTGGGGATGAAGGCAAACCCAGAGTGCCAGTGCAGGGTGCCAGGTGAGAAGGAGAGGGCTTCCAGCAAAATCCCGAAGTGGCATGTTGCCTTCTTGCAGGCAACGTCCTGGAAGCACCATAATGCTTCCTGAACTGCATCTCCTTCTCACCCCTGCCTTGCTCTTGGACCTGGGAAATCCTCTCTGTGTCTCCCAGAATCCATCCCTTTCAGGCTGATGGGAGCAGGGAGTGGGATGTCTCCTGCAGGTGTGCTCCAGACTGGGTTTGTGGTGCCGCTGCAGATCAGGCTCCTGTGGGAGATTGGTGATGGGTAACAGCAGCATGACTGTGTGCAGCACATCATGGCTGGAGGACAGGATGTGCAGCAGAATGTGCAGGACACACACACCTGTATCAGCAAATGGAAGAAAAGTCAGGTATGTGTGGTTTGTGTGTAGAGAGCTTGCCTAAAGGAATAAAAAGAAGGTGATGCAGCCTCCTTCTCTGTGTGGGGCGGGAATGTCCCCAGGGCATACAGGCTGTGCCTGGCTAGCAGGTACCACTCATACAAGAACATCTGCTAAGCAGTGAGAGTGCACAGATAATCTCTGCCTTGAGATGCTTGAAAGATGGGCAAGAGGTTCTGGTGGCTGGAGATGACTGAGATGATCCACAGGAGTGTGTCTTTGTCACTGCATTGATGCAGATGATGGAGATAGAGTGCAGTTGGATCTCTCGATATGAGGGACCCGGACCTGCATTGCAGAAAGTGCAGGTGGCCCAGGAGAATATGCTGTGAACTCAGGAATGGCCTGCCCCTAGCTCCATTACTGCCTGTCAGGTGTCTGAGGCTGCGAGAGCAAACAAAAAATTTTTAGTCACAGACATCTTCATTTTTTCCATCTGATGTTCCTTGTGAGTCAAGATCTCGCTCTGGTGTGGTTCCTGATACCCAGACAATACTCTGACTTTTGCAAACCCTTGTTGTGTTTTGCCCTGTTTTTAATTTATTCCCTGTCTTATTTCTATTTTCTAGTGTTTTCTGAAAGACTTATATAATAGTAAGGGCAGGTTGACAAATCTAACATGGGTCACTTTCCCTGCCCTTGCGGAATAGCTACAGACTTTTACCTTAAATATGTGTCAGCCACATGGTTTCACCTTCTTCCTCTCTTTTCTAACGGGTATTTTTATCAACAGTGCAGTTGCCATCTGTGATCAACCAGCTTTTCTTTCATTGTTCTGGAATCAAGAATATCTTGTCCTGTTGACTTGAGTGCTTTCATCTTCTTGAATTTTCTTCCATTCGAAAGCTCATTTCCTTTTCTGCACCTTCTTCCCCTGTATTATCTAACCTGTCATTGCTGCAGCTTCAATATTCGTGTTGCCAAAACAGCACTGATGGTGCTTTTTTTCTTACCACTAATATCCTTCTTGGTGTGGTTGCTCATTCAGGTTGATCAGGAGCCTTTCTCTTCTAATCTCCTTATCTTTCTTGGTGAGTCTGGATTTTTATTTTTTTTTTTTTACTTCAAAGTATTTTCTGCAGTACTTCTGCAAGCTGTTTGTTCTTGTTGGCATTATAAGTGTTTACCCTGACACGTCAGAGATCTGCTCTTTAAAAATTAAAAAGGTTTTATTACAGCTCTGTTTGCTTTTTACCATTCTGTTTAATATAAACTGGGTCAGCTCGAGATGATCAATCCAAAGCCGCTTCTGTATCGTGCATTCTGGGTAAAAACTCGTCTCAGCAGGCACGGTTCTGATAGTTGAACCCTAAAAATGTAAATCCAAAGTAAGAGATGTGGAGGTCTCTGCAGGTGGTTGAGAGGTGGAAGATTGGAGGTGGAGGTACCTTCCTGTCAGCTGTGGAATCAGGGCCCATACTGACAAGATTTTGTCCTTGTGTGTGGAAACCACNTTTTATTATTATCTGCCAAGCAGGTTCTCTGCAGGCCCTCACACTCGTCTCGAAGTTGGTTACTGTCCAATAAGAAAGAAATGGGCTGTCAAAATACCTCTGGTCTCTGATTCTGCTCCAGTTTTCTTTCTTGATGAAAATTATTTTAATATTCATTTTCTGAAATA
>VXBU01002311.1:139439-183552 GCA_013400315.1 Bombycilla garrulus
AATATAATATATAAATATATTATATGTGGTCTTAATGTCCTTCAGAAGGCGGGATAAATTTAATATATTAACTCTTTAGATGCTGCTTTTATTGGACTACTCATCTTTTTTGCTTTCTACAATGCTATCATCCCCAAATCAGGGAGTTGCCAGCCTCCAGACTATTGTGTATTCCTGCCTTGGAGACACAGAAAATGTCTTCCTATGTATCCAGGCATTTCTTCTGGTCTTGCTAGAGCAGCCCAGGGCTAGGAAGGGTTAAAGTCTCCTGCAGCCTTAGCAGGAGTCAGCTGTTGGTCACAGCTGCTGATTGAAAAACCATTTAGATGTGTTTTTGGAAGAGGAGCATCGAGTAAAAGCAGGCTGCTGCTGGGATGTGTTCTGTTTGTGCCTGATTTTGGCGCTCCTGATTTGTTTGCACGCAGTGTGCATTAAATTCCATGTAGGATTGCATCATTTAATACAGTTTTGCAGATGCAGGCATTCTGGCTGCCTGGCAGATCCGATGTCCATCACTCCTAGGTAATGCCATACCTGCACTGCTTCTCCTGTTCACTGGGATGTGGCAGCAAACCATTGCAGTACTGCTGTGTTCCAGTCTGAAAATATTCCTGCTGGCGCTTTTTGACATCGCTAGCTGCTTTATTTACAGTGGCTAATGGGGTGATATTTTGTTATTTCAAGAGCTTGGCCTGTCTGTGGTTTTACTTGATTCCACTGTAGCCACTTTTGCTGTCTGTTCTGTTTCTGCGGTTGTGCTGCAGGAGATTGTACATCTGCAAGCCGCCATCTCAGAAATGTTTGTTTTTCACTTGATAGTGAGTGATTCCCTACATACGTGGTACTCTGGGCTGAAGAGACAGTAAACATCATTTTACAGCCTCTTTTTACAGAGTTATCTTAAGGCTGAGCTCATTCTTTGTCGGGCTTTTTCAAGTGGTCACTAATGCTTTTGTCTTGCAGGGAAAGTTTTTGTTCTTGCGGGGATTGTTTTGCAGCCATGATTCCTCCAGTGCCTAGTCTGGACAAAAGCACAGTGCCAGTTTTCATCACAGAAAGGAAGGACGCAATAGGGAGGGATATGCAGGCACAGAGTGGATGTGGTGAGCTATACCGCAGCAAGATCTTTTTCACAGTGAAGACAGACTTTCTTTGTCCATTTTAGTACTTAGCTCATCTTTTTTCTCCAAATCATGAAGGTGGTAGAGGATATAGGACTACTTGAGGTAGAGCTGACCTCTTGTGCTTTTTTTGTGCAGATGAAGATTGCTCCTGAAATTATCCCATAAGCTTTGGATAAGTAGGTCATCTGCTTTGCCATGGTCTGGCCAATACTATGATGCCTGAAGCCAGATTCCAGTAAGGGTTAGGGAAGACAATCCAATGCCAATGATTCATCACTTCTCTTTGATAGGTCTTTCCAAAGGGTGGTGCTGGGTTGTGTGAACTGATCGATGGAAGTAACCAAGGTGACCACAACCCACAGCCGAAGTGCAAAGAGTAGATTTATGCCATCACCTCGCTGGCTGGAAGGTGGGGAAACCATAAAAACCAGATGGGGATGCATATCCTGCTAAACTTATTCCATCTTAGCAGGGCCCAAAAGCACGAGGGCCTGTTCCCCAGCCTCCACATCTCAAAGGGCCTGGCCCATGTGCAGTTCTTCACAATTCTGTGCTTTCTATAACCTCCAGTCTTCTTACTTCTCTTTCTCCCAGCAGGGAGGCCCAAGGCTGTGAAGAATGAAGTTTAAGTAATTGATGGCATTTTGTTGTCTCCTACAGAAATTCCATTTCTCAGGACAGACAGAAAACAACACAAAGCAAATACAATACATCAAATTTCCCACACTGAAAATTCTTAGCATCCCCCAGCTGCCAGGTCATCTTGAGTGAAAACAGCTCTGTTTTTCCTCCTTACTAAATTTTCCACTTTCAAGCCTTTTCTCACTGCATTAATTCTTGGGGTGCTCTATGCAGGCCGAGAGTTGGACATGATAATCCTGATGGGTCCCTTCCAACTCAGCATATTCCATGATTCTGTGATTCTAATTATAGGAATGCTATCGATCCCCAGCAAGCCCAGAAATCTCCAGTGCTGTTGAGAATATCATGTACTCTCCACTTCTTGATGTCATCTCAGGAGCCTTCACCCCTGCAATGGACACCTGAATAGGAGCAGCTGCCCATTCACCATTGCACATAGCCCTATGACAGACTAGGGAACAGTTTTGCCACCCTGTGCAGGCGCAGGTCAGAGTTGGCCCTGATTCCTGAAGCTGAGCTGAGTTTGGTGCCTGCCTCCCTCAGCCAAACACTCCATTCTCTGCCTCCTGGTGCTGTTGTGGTGGAGATTTGAGCTCATAGCTCCCAGGCATAGAAGGTGGTGGGAAAACCTTCAGTCCAGGTTTCTTCTGGCTTTAACTCGGGTTCACCCACAGCTAATGGCTGTGGTTTTGTCACCACTCAACTGCAGCTGCTGGTTCGTGGTGTCCTCAGTTGGGCAGGTCAGTAGAAGCAGGACACTGATGAGGCAGCCAGCTGACAGCCCTGCTTTGAACAAATCATAGAATCATACAGTGGCTTGGGTTGGAAGGGACCTTAAAAGTCATCTAGTTCCAACCCCTTTGCTTTGGACAGGGAAGCCACTCATTCGGTCAGGATCACTAAGGCCTGACCAAAGCTGTGCAGTTAGGAAGGGGTAGTCTTGGTATCTTTGAATACCGAGTGTGCCCAGAAATTTCATATGCTTATAGGATTTTCTTTCTTTCTGTTCATGAGTGCTCTGGTGACCCTGCAAAACCCAGGCTCCAGCACTCAGGCAGATGTGCAATTCAAAATGGAACTGTGTGATTTCTGCTGTTCTAAGATCTTCAGGAAGCTTTCAGAGTGCTCAGGCAAAAAGATGCTATACAAGCATAGTCCTTCCTGCTGTTACCACTGCTGCTACTAGAGTGTCTGTGATAAGAAAGGATTTACTGTGTCTGCAGTTTAATTCAGCGGCAATTTCTGTGTGATATGAACAACTAGAAACATCAGTCTTTTTCTTCTCTGCGGATTTGCATAAGGTAATTAGGAGCATATGTGCTGGGGGCTGGGGCAGGGAGGAGGAGGAGGAGCAGGTTCCACCCCAGAGCACCTCAGTGGATGCTCTGAGTCATGGCCTGTAAATGGCTCTTGCCGAGTGCCACATGCCAGATGATGAGTCACAGAGCAAGGGAGCACAGAAATGGGAGAAACTGGTTCGGTCACTGTCCTGGCTCCTGTGTTAGCTGGTATAAATCTGCTGCTTGAGCTATTTCTGATGTCTTGTGTAACTCTAAATGCACAGAGCAGCTGGGGCTCGTTGTCCTCAGGCTGGGAGGCAGTACCTGCCTCACGCTGCTTGTGTCATCTTCAGGAATACACACACTACACCCATTGCTTAGTTCTGTGTGTGCTGGTAACCCCCGGCCCGTGCAGCTCCTTTCTGACAGCAGCACAAGGACTGTGACTGACCATCATGTGCTGTGGTTTCCATTTGGAAGACATCATAATCCTATATAGTTCTGGGATGTAATGATACATTAATCATGGGCTTAGTCAGGCTGTCCTGGAAACCACTGGAAAAAGCCCTGGCCAAGGCAGGGCTTTGTGGAGAGAAAAGGGAAGTGGTCTTTTCAGGAGCCACTGCACGGCACCACAAGAGGAATCAGCCTGAACAGAGGCAGAAGTTTAGGAAGTATTTAGTCTTTCTATTTTTCTTCAGCTCCCGTTAAACATAAAGTGCTAGAATATTTATCCTTGGGAGCATGCAGACCACCCTGACTATGCTCCCTGTCCCCTGAGGCAGGGAAGGAGAGCTGGAGGTTTAGGATGAGTCAAACAATTACCGTTTCCTTTTACACCTTTTTTTTTTTTTTCGTTAAACACACTGGATGATTTAATAAAGCATTTACTGAAGGTGTGAATTTGACAGAGATGTATTAGCTGGCAAGAAAGAAACAGGTGTCCAAACAAATACCACTAACTAGACTCATCCTGCAGCAACTTACAGGCTTCCTCACCTCCACCCTCTTCTTACACATTCCCGTGGTTCAGACCCATCCCCAGGCCACTCACCCTGAACCACTCATTCTCCTCGCTGATGCTGCTCCCTGAATGCCCTCCAGTTTTCTGTAATTCTCCTAATAAATTTTTGTTTAAAACCATCCAGTGCTTTCTGGCAGCTTTTGGAGTGCCAGAGCTGGGGCGGGGATGAGCTGCGGTATTGGTGCTGGATACAGTGAGCCCAGAGATCCTCCATGCTCTCTGAAGGGTGGCTTTCAGTTTGGATTAATCTCCCAGCCCTTTTGCCTGGAGGTAGACATGCGGGAGTAAACTGAAAATATCTCTTCCCGTGGAGCCAAGGGGAGATGTCTGTATTGTGCCTTTGTCTGCAGGATCACACAAACCGTTGCTTTTTGCAGCATTTCTGCTGGTGGTTGTTTTGTAGGTTCTGCTGTGTGGTTTCTTCAGGCATTTTAATGCAAATGCACTGTAGGAGTCAGGGGTTCAAGTGGAACAACCCTCAAAGAACAAGCAGCTCTAATACAAAAGAATTTTTTCTGCTTCTATGAAACTGAACACCTGGCTTTTAACCCTGTTTTTGCATATTTCACCCTTGAATGACATGATGAATTTTGGTCTGTCTGAGGAAGGTGATGATGGCAGTGAAATCATAGCCATACAGAAGGAGTCAGCAATAGCCCTCATAGTTAAAGGCTTCCTTTGGACACTCCATTTCATGGATGAAGTGACTGATGTTTGTAGGAACAATAATCTGTTCAGAAAAGCCATCCTCCAAAAAGCCAGCATTGCCTCCAGCTGACAGTTGTGATGATGTTGCGCCTGCTTCCTTATCCTCTGTGCTCTACGTGCAGTCCTTTTACATCAAAATCACATTTATCTCCCATATCCCTGCATGCCTCCTCCAGTGCATTGCATTTTATGAGGAAGCCTGTGTTACTGTGAGCTGAACCCTGTCGCCCCACCTGTGTGCAGGGGACAGTGCTGAGCAGAGCAGGGTGTTAAGGGTTCATCTCCAGGACTCCAAAATCATGGTTGGAGCCATAACAAATATAAGAGTATGCCTGGAGGTGTGCAGCCACCTGACATAACTCATCGGCCCTTGGAGGCAGTTTCACCAGGTCTGGTGGCTTCTGCATCTTCTCAGCAGTGTTGTGGAGGTTGGTACCTGAGGCAGAGGAGCTATGAAGCTGCACCAACCCCCTTTGAGCACAGTATCCCAGTCTTAGAGGTTGGGCAGGAGAGGGATTTGAGGGCCTCTGTGTAGTGGTCAGCAAGGACTTAAAAGGCATGGAGTGCAGAGCCCAAAGGATTCTTCATGCTCCTGTTATGTGCAGCATGCTGCCTCCTCCCTAAAGCTCAGACGTGACCTGATAGGCAGCTCTCAAATCCGTGCTGAACCATCCTTTGTTGCTCAGTACTCACCTGCTTTTAACCTAGAGCTTTGCTACAGCTGAGGAGGTTTTGTTGTGTGTATTTATTTCCATGGGGGTACAGTCACTCGTGAGCAATTCCATACCAAATGCAGGTGTCTCACAAAAAGCCATTCTTCCTGCTCTGTGTTGTCCTGTTTGCAATGAAGCACCCACAGTGTGGCCCTCACCTTCACTGGGTAACCCATAGCAGCTCAAGGAGGAGCTCCCTGCATAAACAACCCATATCTGCCATGTTGCAGCAGATGGTGTCAGTATGGCGAAGGCAACAATTCTGATATTTAAGAACAAAATGGCTGATGTACAGACGTGTCTAGAGTTGTACTCCCTGCGTGCCTCTCTGCCTTGCACTGCCATTACACACAGTTCTAGGCAGGATTTGGTGCTGGATGCTGTGTTTGCTCTTGCGTGTATAGCATTGAGCAGGATTCAGCACAGCGATAAGAAGAATGAACTCATTGGGCAAAAAATGTTCAGGCATGAACTGCCTATCCACACCTGTAAATTTCCTGTTGCAAAAGGGGAGTGAGGGCTTTACGAGGAGCTGATCAAAACCAGCAAAATCTGAGACTGGTCTGCTTGCTGCATTTTATTCCCCAATGTCAATCCCCGTGTAGCAGACCCCAAGTAGGAAGAGGAAGAGTACTTCTACAGTCTTCCAGAATAAGGAAGGGTCAACTAATGGTGTGGCCAGGGAGGATGCTCTGGTGTTGGGAACTGAATTAATTCTTGTACTGGCAGTGTCATTTTCAACCTCCCTCTACCCCTAAGTCTGGAGAAAGCCAGGACAGGTTGCAAGGGAGAGAAAAGGAATAGCTAAATGTCATGTCTATCCCTAGAGAAGCCACCAGAATGTCTCCCAGCAGGAGCTGTCTGCATGTCACCTGTGATCCTGCGCCTCAGAGCCTGGCGCTGGGAGCAGGTTGTGGGTGCAGGCAGGAAGGGCATCCGTCTGCTGCAGCATCTCTGATGGCCAGTGAATCGCAGCCCAGAAGGAGAGCCTGTGCTGCTGCTGGAGCCAGAGAGCTGGGCTGAGCCGCATGTTGCAGCCAGAGCACTGGGGAGACAGATGGGAAATGGCTGCGTGTCAGCTCTGACATTTTGCTGTCAAATGTCAAAGTGTGTCTGTGCAAGCCTCGTCCTCCCACAGCAGCTTCTGTGCTGACGTGAATTGTGTGCTGCTCAGCGGGGCTTGTCAGCAGATGGGTGCTGGTGCTGGGAGCCTGCTCCGAGCAGCCATTTCCCAGAGGCAGCAGAGACCTGGTGCTTCAGCAGTGAAGTGCGCTGCCGTCGTTGTCTGTACCCTCAAAACCCGATGCTTTTCAGGTGGTTGTGTCGTGGCAGCACTTGAAATACTGCAAAACCTGGTGGAGAGATGTGATCTGAGCATTATAGTGAGATACAAGAGCAGTAACAAAGGTGGGGTGGGCTATATCAGTAGATAGGCATTGGGGGACCAGCTTTTTACCCAAAATGCTTGTGAAGTGGGGGTGGGAAGACAGGATCAGCTTCTGCTGAATTCAATAGAAATAAACTCAGATAAACTCAGAGCTCCTGCTGTGCCATCAGTTGTACACAAGGTCCAAATTAGGGCAGGAACACCACTCCAGCAAGTTTTTGTGTGTGTGTGTGTGTGTGTGTGTGTGTGTGTGTGTGCGCGCGCTCTAGGCTCAGGGTCAGGAGCTGCTGTTATCCACAGTGGCTCTTGAGCAATGGGATCTTAGGAATCCCTGATGAAGTAAACCTGCCCCCCAGGATCTGGGCTGAGTAGAGATCAGCCTCTGTGGCAGCAGCCGTGGGAAAGGAGCCAAAGGCTTGTAAGACAAAGAAGTCGCTGAAAGGAATGTAAAGGCTGACAGAGGTTTTAGAGAGACTACAGGTGAGGGAGAGTTTAGGGTTGCACAATTAATAGTCCAGTTGGATGTCCACCACCTGGTCCAAGTGGTCCAGGTGATCTGTCTTCTTCAGAGCCTAAACCTGAATGAAACATCCCAGGAGAAGCAGACATGTAGGTGAGTGTCCCGGCCATGTGAGTCTCTGGAAGCATCTACCAGAAGACCTTGTCTGTTCTCTGACACTGGTGTTAGCATTAACTTCTTGCATTATTAGGTGTTTACTGCAAACATTGTTTGCAGTAAACAGTGTCTGTGCTCTTGTATTTTTGTTTCTTGCCAGCATCACCCTGTATCTGTGAGAAGCACTACTATGCGTGGGAGGAAAGTACTTCTTTTGATCATTTATATCATCTTCTAATTGCCTGTTCTTACACCTTGAGGCTGAAAGAAGTAAGGTTCCTGATGTTTCTGTGTAGCTATCTCATTGCTCATGGTCTTGTTCTAACTTCATTTAACCCACATTTCTCACTTTCCCTCCTGTGCTCCCATCTGCCTTTGCAGGTCTGTTCCAAATCTGTTATCACCCCACAGTCACAAATGCTGGGGTAAGGTAGGCAAAATCCACTGTGAATACCACTTTCTGGAGTTCTGGAGGTCAGTGGTGGGGGCCCTGGAGGGCCCTGGAGTCCAGAGCAGGATGCCAATTGCAGGATGCAATTTTCAGGGTGCAGTGATCACTGAGGATGGCTGGATGAGTTATGAGATGCATAATGCTGACCAAGGGTGCTTGGGCCAGGCTTTTCAGAACAAGAGCATTAGGTCATTTTTTAATCTCAGCTCATCCTGGATCACTCCTGTATTTTGTGGTTTCTGCCTCTCCTTGCTGCCTTAGCTTCCCAACCGTGCATTTTTCTGTGTTGGATTACTTGATCTGTAGAATGGAAGGCAAGAGGAAAGCCCCCTCCAGACTTGTGCTGGAGGTGCTTGTAGCCTGGACCTCTGGGTTAGGTCAGGAGGGAGAAATGTGTTTTTCCTTTGCTCTCCCATGTCAAAACACTGGTGAACATCTACAGAAAAGATGAGGAGAGACTTTTGACTCAAGCAGAGAGTGGTGGGACAAGCAGGGAAAGCTTTAAACTGAAAGATGGCATGTCTAGATTAGATATTAGTGAAGAAATTCTTTACTGTGAGGGTGGAGAGGCACTGGAGTGGATTATTCACAGAAATTGTTGATGCCCCATCCGTGGGAGTGATCAAGGCTAGGTTGGATGGGGCTTGGAGCAACCTGGTCCTAGGGAAAGTGTCCCTGCCCATGGCAGGAGCATTGGAACAAGATGTTCTTTAAGGTCCCTTCAGCCCAAATGATTTTATTATTCCTCTGGCTCTATAACAACCTGGTATTTTCTGATCACAGGGAGAGTGGAGCTCTTAGGGCCCTTCCTGTGCAGAGCCCTGCCTGTGTGGCTCCTGGGACTGTGGCAGCCACACTGTTGTGAAGTGCAGCAGATAATAACCAGGTAAATGCCACAGATAATGTGGCAGAGAGATATGATCCCCTCCCAGACCACAGCAGGGACCAGTTTGAGCTGAGGTTTCACCATCAGCCAAAGGTCAGCAAAAGCCAGTGCGCTGTTACGGGACCTCTTTGACCAGTGCCAGTGGCTCCTCACAGTCCCACTGAAGTCATCCACTCCTTTTCACTGGAGAGACCCTTGTGTACATAAGTAGCTGCATACTTTGGCATGTTCCCCTGGCACCATTAAAAGGGTTCAGGATCTCATGGAGTCTCCTTGTTTTTGGAGAGGAATAACTGTTGCTGGTTTTCTGTTCCAGTCTGCTCCTGCTTTCCAGTCTCTTCCTGGACGTGTGTGTGTGTCTGTTGCAGGACCTTGCCATGTTTGGTTCTTGGGAAGTCCAGTGTGTCTAAAAGGAAGCAAAGATGTTCAGTCCAGTTTGCAAAGATAGACTGCTCTCAACGAGTGCAGTGCTTCACTTCAGAGCCTGTGCTGTTTTCCTGTGAGCACACAGTGCCATCTGCAGTGAGGTCTTTGTTCGGCCCAAATCCTGTACAGCCCTTTGGCCACTTGACTGAAATCAGTTACTCTCTTCAGATAACTTTGAGAGGGGTCAGGTGGTGTCACAAATGTTGTCCCAGGAGCCTGCATGGAGGGTGACATGTTTGTTTTACATTGTGATGGTTTGTTTCCTAGAGGAAGAACCTCGTGCTCAGGTACTCGTGCTGACAAGGAACTGGTCTTTTTGATCCTTGTCAACACATGAAATCATCAGTCAAACCAAGGATTCTTTAAATAGTCACTGCCTTTCCCAAGAGGTGATTTCCTTTGTGATTTTGTCTCTCTGTAGGTCTCTGAATTCCCTCATGAGAAGTGTCTTCCCTGCCTCTCATGCCCTATCTGTTCATGGGTGGTACCATCTTCACTGATGCCCTGAAGAGTATTCCTCACCATGGATAGTCCACCCAAACTGACTGGTGAGACGCTGATTGTCCATCACATTCCCCTGGTGCATTGCCAGGTCCCCGATAGACAGTGCTGCTCCGTGAGCAAAAGGACCAACCCCTTCTGCCAGCCAGAGCTCAGCATTACACGGACCTCTGCGCTTCCAGACAGAGACCTCTCACAGACTGACTCCTTGGTGTACAGCAGCTTTCTCCAGACATCTGAAACCTCAGCAGAGGCTTCAGACAACAAAGAAAGAAAAGCAAGGGATCTGATTGTCCCTAGTGTCGGTAAACGACACAACCCTTTCCTGCTGAGTGAGGGTGAAGACCTCAGTATTTTTGGGGATGATTTGGGTCAAAAATCCTTCCACCTTCACAACTCACTTGTCGATGGCAAACCTCCCTTCAATCTGCAGGATCTGGCCTTGCCCCCTTTCCACCTCCACGACTCCAACCACATTGTGAAATCCTGGAACATGGCCAGCCGGTCTGGTGTGGTGGACGGGCAGGAGGACAAACTCAGCAGTGACAACATCCAGAAGAGGAACAATGCGAACAGGTGCCATCAGGCCTCGGAACGCATGGAGCTGGATGAATGCAGCTGCCATCGTGGCAGCTCCTCCAACTTCTTCGACAGCAGTGACCAGGAGTGGAACCAGAACACGGGTGAGCTACTGAGGAATCAGGATGCCCTGCACAGGACATGCAGTTGTTCCAGCTCAGAGATCCAGCACTGTCGCTGCTACAGTTCATCAAGTCAGTCTGAAGTGATTGACCAACAGATGGGCTACATCAGTGACTCTTCTTGCAACAGTTCTGATGGGGTCCTGGTGAACTTCAGTGCTCTCTACAACAAAATGAATGGTCAATCTCAATCCAACCTGAATTCAGCTAACCTGTCCTGTGACTCTTCCTTCTGCAGCCACTCAGACACAGGAGCTTTTTACCTGGATTTACATTCATCACCCACTGAATCCAAGATGTCTTGCGAGTCGCATAACCCAGAAAGTTCAGGGAAGGTGTGTGGGTGTCAACACTCCTCCTCACCTGTCCTTGATGCTAACTGCAACTCCTACCACCTCCACTGTGAGCCTTGCACATCAGAGAGCTCAGACCTCACTGCCTGCTTCCAGAGCCAAGCACGGCTTGTTGTGGCTACTCAGAATTACTATAAGTTAGTCACATGTGACTTGTCTTCCCAGTCATCCCCCAGCCCTGCAGGATCTTCCATAACTAGCTGCTCAGAAGACCAGACCAAGGGTAGCCCAGCCCAGCCCACAGAATACTATCTGTTCAGAAGGCCCAGACAAGAGGAAGGCAACGTAGAGTGCAGTGAAGAGGAGCCAAAGGGAGAATCCAGCCAGAATATGATTGAGGGTCAGGTCTATGTCAATGTGTCACCACCAAACCTCAACACGAGCCGGCAGCGCTCCAGGAGCTATGATCAGAACTTGGACAGGAGTCCCGGCAGCAGGCTGGGCTCCTTGGAGCGCATGGTGAGCTGTCCTGTCAAGCTGAGTGAAAGTCCAGCAATACCCATTCAGAGCTCTCCTCCCAAGAGGGTGACATCGTTCGCTGAACTGGCTAAAGGAAGGAAAAAGAACAGCACCTCCCCACCGCTCCGCTCTTGTGGGGATTCTTCCCTGGAGTTCTCTCCTATCCCTGAGACTCAGCGCGATTGCCCAACCTTCCTTGAAGAAAGAGCTCGGCGCAGCCAGAGTCTTCCACCCATGCCCTTCATCCATGGCCTGAACCGCAGCTGCGAGGGCTTCTGTCTGAATCATGCTTTTGGGGACAACCAGGCTTTGTGCTCCACCAAAAACTCGGTCTCCAGTGAGAAGGTCCCCAGTGGGCATGGGGCAGGTGAGCAAGCCTCTCTCTCCCTGCTGACGGAGGCAGATGCCAGCTTCTCGGGTGGCGCTGCCAGTGGCCACGGACAAAAAGATGTTAGAGCTCGAGCAGACGGTAAGGAGCCAAACTAGGCAGAAGGGAGAAGTAAAAAGGAAGGCAGCACGTTGGGATATGAGGGGAGCAGCAGGGAAACCTGCATGGTGATAAGAGACCAGTGACGGGGCAGTTTGATTCCTGGTCTGCCAGTCCCTGGGACAAAGCCTTGCTGTGGTTTGTCACAAAGGCCTTTCAGTCTCACATCAGTGCAAGTGTCTTGTCCTTGTGTTTCTAAAGCCTCCTGAGGTTTTGTTCAAACCTCTCATGTTAGCAGGGACATGGCATTAATACTGAGAGAGTCTCTGCAGCTTGATGGGTTGTATCCCTTCCAGGGTATTCACTGTGCTTGTCCATGAGAATCCTGCCCTTAACTCCTAAGACAGAGATGCGAAGATGCTCAGCAGTCATAGTCACAGCCCTTCTTTTTTGGAGTTACGTGCAGCAGAGGTGGAAAGGGAAGAGGCATAGACAGCAGTCTCCTTTCCATACAGGTCCAGGAAGCTCACGCAGTTTCTGCTAGAACTTAACAGTGTGAGTTCTGCAGAGTCTAATCGGTATGTCTCTGCTGGAATATCCTGGTCATGGCCTCCACAGTGCTGTGGATTGCAGCAATGGTTCCCAGGGAGAGCCACTGTCACAGTTACCTCTGTAGGGAAGCCTGTAATGTGTGAGTTGTTTTCCACCTTGGTATTGCTGCCATTTGTCCTCATGAGGAAGCTGTGTGACAGTCCCTTTGGAAGTATGGCCATTTCTCCAGTATTGTGGGAAACCTCTGTCTCTACCCTAGGCAGATATTATATGTGCCTCACAGGTAAAATGCCTCTAACCTTGCTTTCTAAAATGCCTCTAACCAGACCACTGTAGTAAATTGCCCCTACTATGTAAAAACAATCGTGATGCCTTAACAGATTGTCTCCACTTAACGTTCTGAAAATTTCTGGCAGGAGGTAAGAACATGTGGTTTATTGCCATGGCAGGGGTGAGAGAGATTTTGGCCTTCGGGGCAAAAGTTTTTTAGTTATAGTCCTGTTTGTTTGAGCCTTGAATGTGTGCCTGGTGTGGGATGGCAGTGAATGCAGGTCTCTGCTGGGAGAGGGCAGAGTGGCAGAGGGAGGGCTTGGAAGGAGCAGGCCCTGCTCAGGGAGGAGGGGGCAGACAGGAGCTTTCAGGGTAAGATATCCCAGCAGTTGCTGCCCACCACCCCGATGGGGTCACTCCTTCTGTACTGTGACAGCAAGACAGGCATCAGGGCTGTGCAGGAAGCTTCTGCCTGCAGCTGGAGATGGAGGCATATCTGCCTTGCTCCAGCCCAGAGCAGTGTGCAAGCTCTCCCTAGAGGGAGAGCAAGCTAAAAGCTGACTACAGGGAGAAAGGTCTGGAACACCCCACCGGCAGTGGGTAACACCAGGGCTGATTAGGGATCTCAGTCAGCCCCACATATGGACCCAGTGTTGTGTGTGTTTTGCACTGAATGCACAGTGGGCCACACTTCAGATGTGTCGCTCAGGATATTTGTGGTCCCATCAGGAGCTGGAGGCATGTACATGTGTAGATCAGCCCACCACACTCCCTCAGGACATCCTAGTACATCATTTGCTGGAGCAGACTGGCACATTCCAGGGTTGGAGACAGGATGTTGGGAATCTCCTATGTCTGGTAGAGGCAGGGAGATGAAGGAATCTGTGTTCCGAAGTGGGGACAGTTACAGGGAAAAGAAGAGAGAGGGAGAAAGGAAAGCAGGTGGCCTTTGCAACTGCACCATTGTATTGCAGTGTGGGATGCAGAGCTGCAGTGCTATTGCATGCAATGCTTGTGCTGGGCTGTGCGAGTGCGCAGTGCAAGTGGGAGGGGTTTGGGATGAGAAACCTGACTGAACCACAAAGTGTTTGGCCTTGGCTTTGTGGTACTGCTTGGGCAGAGGCAGCTCAAGGGCAGGCACCTGGCCCCATGGCTTTGTGCTGTCCAGGGGGCAAGAGAGTGGGAAAGGATGTGAAGCTGGCGACGCCACCAGGACAGACAAGGTCCTGTTGCAGTGCTCTGCTCTTCCAGACAGCTGGAAACTCTGCGCTTGGGGCCACATGTCTTTTATCTTGCCAGCTCTTGATGTGTGTAACCAGTTCAGACTTGAATCACTCTGTAGCTCATCCTTCCTCCCGCAACAGAGAGCACATTCTCCTTTGCCTGCATTCTGCTTGGCTGAGGATGATCGTTGCTCTGCCTATCCTCACGCTTTCTTCCCCTTTCTCTCCCTGAAGGTGGTGGCACAGACAGCAAGCCTGTGGTACGCTACAGCAAGGACCAGCGTCCCACAACTCTGCCCATCCAGCCCTTTGTTTTTCAGCACCATTTCAGCAAGCCACCCAAGGCACGTGCCCTGCACAGCCATTTTGCCTCCAGCCTTTCCCAGCTCTACAGCTTGTCCAGCAGCCGGCCTGCCAGCCAGCAGATCTCCAGTTCCCAGTCCTCAGCCTTGGCCACCTCGGCCGAGCAGGTGGCAGTGGCAGGGAGCCAGGCCCATGGCACGCTCGTGACCCAGCGCTCAGCAGATGGAGCCGCCTCGCGTGGTGATGGGGGCATCAAGAAGCCTGGCCCCGAAACAACCCGTCCATCCCCGCTGGGCAGTTACTCCCCCGTGCGGTGCAACGTGCCTTTCTTCCAAAGCGTGGACTCCTCTTCCTCACCCACGGCAGAGAGAGCTGATGACAGCCAGCCCCCCAGAAGCAGGTCCTGCCCCATCTCTGCTAACCTGCTTCCCACGAGGTCGTCCCCTGCTGTCAGTGCCATGCAGCCCTCCAAAGCCGCCAAAGCTGACACCCTGAGGCAAAAGGAGAACTCCAAGCTGATTGCCAAGAAGGAGGCCCCGCTGGAGCCGAGCCCACCACTCTCCGAATACCGACTTCACAGCGGGTCCCTCCCGCCCCTCTCAGTGGGTGGCATGTCCCTGAGCAGAGTAGGAGGCCTTGCAGATTCACACCGGAGAAGTGGCAGTGAGACCAGCAGCTCTGGTCCGCTGAGCAGCATGGGAATGCGGCCTGTCAATGGTAGGTACCCATCCTTCAGGACCTGCTAGTCTGGAGCATCCACACTCCCTGTAGCTATGGCTGCCCCCTCTAGTACCACCATTTCCTATAGCTGCAGACCAGGATAAAAGTTCTGGATGCTGCAGGAAGACCTACACTAATAGCATGTCCCTCCAGTCCCAGCTCCTACACTGTGTGTCCAGAGAGGACAGTGTGGGCTGCTGATCTTACAGCACCCCACTCCAGGTGCTTGCACCCCAAACTTGCTGTCTCTGTGCCTGCAGCCACAAGGGCACCCGAGCTCCTGCCCTGCTTTGCCAGGCAGTGGCCTCCACCTGTCTCCATGTGCATGTGCTAATGACCTGAAATGCTGCTGGACCTCTGAGTAATGTGCTGTCTCTCTTTCTCTGTCCTCCATCTTTCTCTTCCTCTCCCTTCCCGTTTCCCTTACGCATCCCCCCATGTGTTCTTGTCGTCCTGTCTGGTGCTCACTGCCCATGGCATCCCAGCGAACCACCTCTCGCCCCAGGCGCTGAAGTGGCGGGAGTACAGGCGGAGGAACCCCCTGGGTCTGGACCGCGTTTCAGGGCTGCCCAGCTTAGCGGGCAGCCTGGACAGGAGGCAGCAAGAGCCTCGGCTGAACCGGGGCAACCCCATCTTTGAGCTCCCTGGCGCTCTCAGCACCAGCCATTTCCACTGCAAGCTGAACGGTGCGCACCACCTTTCTGCTCGGGGGTCTTGGGGGGTGACCTTGGGAGGTGCCCAGGCTCAGTTTCCTTGAGGCTCAGGTTAAGCTTGGATTCATCTCTGCTCTGCCTGCTCAGAGCAGGAGGGATGGCCCATCTGTTCACGGTAGAGCTGGAGGGTTCAAGAGGAAGGTGAAAATTGCTTCACTGGTTCAAATCATTGTGGAGCCTTCCTTCTCCATGAGGTGAGAACAGTCAGGTCCAGCTCTGAGCCAGGCTGAAGGGCAAAGTGAATGGCCCAAGAGCCCGCTTAGACCTCAGTAAGTGCTCCTGGACTGTGGTTAGCTTGTACTTTGTCTCACATAGGAGTTGGGGCCCTTGGAGATCTCAGGTCTGTGCCCCATGGTGCCTGACCATCTGCCCCAGCCCAGACAGTGTGCTGGGTGCCAAGCTGTAGATTTAATGAAGCAGCTGACAACTTCATGGCACCCTGTCTTCCCCAGGCTTTGCCCTTAAGGTCTTCCCTGTCCTCCAAAACCTGTGCAGGAAGGGCTGACAGGGGCGGGCTGCTTTTGACTGAAATGCTGAGACTCCTGTGGGGAGAGCAGTGTGGTCTATCTGTGGGAGGAAGAGCATTCTACAGGCTAGCCTTAACCCATGATACCTCACTCTACCAACCCAAACAGTTTCTCCATCTTTATTCAAGGGAAAATGCCTAGCAAAGAGGCAAACAGATGGAAGTCAAGCACATGGGAGAACTCCTATGGATTTCACCCTCGAAAACAGAGGCCATCCCAGGGAACAGGCAGCAAACCTGCAGTTTGTCTGTGGATGCCTGTGTGTGACAAGTAATGATTTTCTCTGTGCTGACTTCTGACCCTGCTTGCAGCAGCATGGAGAGTCTGGTGCAGCAAGGTTTCCTTTAGTCCAAGCCCGTGATAGTGAACTTCCCACAGCGTCTTCCAGAGCCCGTGGGCTGCCCGTCCAGCTGGAGGTGGATGTTGGGTACGCCACGGGGACCAGTTTTGCAGGCACACATTGCACACCACTCCTGGGGCAGCAACAAGCCTGGTAGCCTTGCTGTCCCAGCAAAGGACAGGCTGGCATGACAACTGCTGCTGGTGCAAGTTGCTTCTGGGAAAAGCAAACAGCATGGGAAAGGCTCTGGTATACGGGACTGGGGCTGATCCTTGTCCCCTCCGTCTTGTCCCTGCAGGACAGTCCATGAGGCAGCTCCAGCTTACCTACAATGATTTTTTCCCTGACTACTTCTCGCTAGCAGAGAAACCCCCTGCTGAGTTCTGCCTCTCCCCAGATGGCAACACAGAGTCCATCTCCATCGACTTGCTGCAGAAGAAGGGTGAGTCCGTGCATCTCTGGTGGAACATGAATTGTGTGCTTGAGCTGCTCGTCCGAGGAAACGGGATTAGAAAGGATCTTAGGTGCACAAGAGTGGGCAGAGAGAGCAGACGGGCCCTAAGCCAGGGCATGCTGCCACCCCAGGCTCTATATACAAAAGGAGACCTGTGTGTATCTGTGTGATGTTGCAGATGTGCTAACCTGAGATTTTGTAATTCAGGTGAAAAGGCTTATCAGTCCTACTTAAGTAATATAAAATTGTATCAATTGTATAAAAAGGTGGAAGAAAGGACTCCAGAGCAGGTCAGGATACGGCTGTGGTGGGATCCATGCTAGAGGCAGGGTTGGCAGGATTTGACAGCTGATTTGTTATCATTTCAGAGACAAGGGATGTGCAGAAATGTTCCCATGCCTTTGCCAGGTATGTGCTCATGACTATCAGGTAGCAGCTTTCCCTTCTGTTTCAGTTCTGTTCTCACATTATCCTGGTGCAGATGACAGATTACACACCACCAGCTTGTTCCTGAAAGTCATGACAGAACCTGCCAAACGGAAGACTTCTGCCATTGTGGCTTTCTGCCACAAAGACACATTGGCTCAGATCCCATCTCTGCTGCCTCAGGGCATGGGGTGTGGAGGTGATGGTCCCCATCCCTTGGCAATATTGACAGGTTGTTCTACTGGCAGGCTGATAGGTGAGTGCTGGAACCAGCAGGGAGAGTTTTGGTGAGGATTTAGGAGAGTCTCTGCATGTTTTTTTGGCAGAGAGGGCTTGTGTGTAGACATGGGCCTGCAGTGCCCCTGGCTGATTACTTCAAGGAGTGTTTTGTCAGAGTCGGTCCCAGCAGCCCCTCAGTCAGCTCTCTGACCTGTTGTTTTCCTCTAGGTCTGGTGAAGGCTATCAATACTGCTGTTGACCTGATTGTGGCTCACTTTGGAACCAGCAGGGATCCAGGAGTGAAGGTATGTCTTGCATCCAACTCCATTCTGAGTGGCACAGAGTGTACAGAGCAAGATTGCCTCTCCATTCTCTTCCAGTCAAAAACAACTGGTTATCTAACGAAGGCAGGAGTACCAAGAGCAAATCAAACAAAGGTGATGGCACACCGTGCAGCAGATAGTAAATCTGTGACAACTCCTGCTGCATGGTGCAGTACATATATTTAAAGGAAGATCAGAAAAACACAGGGAAGGGAAATACACTGATGTTTACTAAACACACAGGAATAATGTCCAGCTTAATCTCTGAGTTGGAAGTGGTTGTAGGCTGTGAAAGTATGAAGGGCAAGTATTATGTATGTTTGTTCTGGCTTAACTCTTTCTTATGAACTTACTGTGGCTCTTTATAAGAAAAAACACCTGGCCTAGACAGCACTTGTGGTCTGATGCAGGACAGTCACACAGTGGAGAGATGTGTTTCCCTCCTCCACATGTCCCGTGACTCTGGCCTGGCATTGGTGCCAGGGCACAGTGCAGTGTTCCCCATCCCTCAGCATCTCACAGGGCTTAATAATGGTAAAAAAATGCATCAGACTTTGCCATCTGGGGCAGTTGGTCACCCCCATGGCAGCCCTTACTGTGAATCTACTAGAGTATTTAGAGTACATCTAAGGGGCTGGCTATCTTTGGCCTGTGCTCCCTCATCCCCCATTTCTGGAATAACACAGAAGCAGAGCAATTTTGCTTCTGTTTGTGCCAGGCATTGTCTGCAGTCCTGTGACACCCAGCATGTGTGTGGTGCCTCCTCTCAATGCTGAATGCTGGGCTTCGGTCAGGCAACTCTGGGCAGCAATGTGACACTGTTTGGACATGACAACTCCCCTGGCATGCCGTGCCCCAAGGAGAAACCTGACTGGGACAGATTCCAAAACCATTCAATCTTATCTCAGAGCCCTGTGTAATTTTCACCTAATTACGTCTGCTGCTGATGCAGAGATTGCTGTGCAACATAACTGGAGCTGTTGAGATTCCAGTGGCTTTTTAGGGCTTCACTGTGCATTTCCAGTTCTTGGAGTGTAGGTTTGCGGAGTAATTGCAACATTCCCCCATTACTTTGCATATCAGGCAATGCTGTGGTTTTACCTTGGGTTTCTTTATGCATCAGTGTGCCAGGGGCTGAGCATTCACCATCAAAAGGCAGCATCCATCCCTGCTGCTGCCATGCTCAGTGGATCTGACAGGATTATTCCTGAGCCAAGTTCAGTTCCAGTTCAGGGCTTTTGTGAACCTGTGCCAACTGGTCAGTATAATTCCAGCTCAGCTGGTAAAACCTGTGCCCTGAACACCATTGCCTGACCCCTTGACCGCTCAAAGACTGTAAGCAGCAGAATGTGTCCCTGCTCTGCTGGTGCTGGGCTCTTACATGCTTCCTCTTCCCCTCACTCTGAGCTCTGGCCATCCATTTTGCCCTCATCTGTTCATTTATAGTAATCCCTAGGAGTTAGAGCTTGACATGTCATGGAGTTAAGTGTTGTTTAACCCCTCAGTGCTGGTAATTCAATGTAGCTTGTTGCTTCCTGCTGCAAAATCAGCTACAGCAAAATCTACAGCAGCAGGAATATCCCCACCTCTTTTCTTCCTCCATCAGGAAAGCCTTGTTATCCCTTTTTGGAGAACCAGGCATCTTTTCTAATTGGGATTAGAAAGGATGCCTGACTCTTCCCAAGCTAGGATAATCTTTTTTTCAAGTTATTGCCTCTTCCCAGCCTGGGGAAGAGCTTGCAGAGAGCAATCCAGAACTGGTGTATGAAGCATCAGGAGTGAAAGCAAAGGCTCCGCATGTTCAAGGAGCTGCTGAGCCTGGATGTTGCTTGCTGGGTGTCTGTAGTAGGCAAGTGGAGCTGAACTGTTTCCATGCATCTGTACCTTGAAAACAGTTATCATAGCTCTCCTTGTTGCCTGTTGTCCATTAGGCCAAACTTGGGAACAGCTCCGTGAGCCCCAATGTGGGGCACCTCATCCTGAAATACCTGTGCCCAGCTGTCCGGGACATTCTGAGTGATGGGCTCAAGGCTTACGTCCTGGACATGATCATCGGCCAGAGGAGGAACATTCCCTGGAGCGTGGTGGAGGCATCCACCCAGCTAGGTATGGATGTTGTGCAGCAGTGCCTGTGGTAGTTGTGGTTGGGAGGTGCTGGAGAAGGTTGGCTCTAAGGATGGGAGTGCAAAACACCCATTTTCCTGCAGGGAACAGGGTGCACAGTGACCATCTCTTGCAAGAAGGGAGAGACACTGTGCTATTCTGTCCAAGTATTTACTGTCAGTTCCCCTGAAGTTTCCAAATTCTCCCATAACAGGCCAAACCAATTTAAAAAGGGAGTAAAAAACCCCAACAAAATTAATTGCACATTGGTTTCTGCATCATGCTGGGAAGCCTCATAGTCTGATTATGGCAAATCTCCAGCTCTGTGGTTATCTCTTTGATTGTGGACACCCCAAATTATAAGCATGCACCAGAATATTCTCTTTATGCGCTGATCTTGAGACAATGGCTGTGATTGTCACTGAAGTGTGGGAGGCAGGTCCTTGTGGTAGTGTAACTCTCCCAGAGTTTTGGAGTGGAGGTCTGGGGTGGATCACAGCTCATCTCCCATGTGTAGTCTAAGTGTCGGCTTGGAGTGAGCTCACACTGGTGTGGTGGAGGGACAGTGCACACACAGACATGGACACCCAGACAGCGTCTGTCTCACCTTGATGCTCCATCTTGTGGTGCAGTTTTGGCTTTGCTCATCACAACTAATCTCAGCAATTTGCTTCTCTCCACAGGCCCCTCGACAAAGCTGCTGCACAGCCTCTACAGCAAGATCAGCCAGTACACAGAGCTCACCAACCACACCATGAGGTTCAACGCATTCATCTTCGGCCTCCTCAAGTAAGCAGGACCCCTGGGGTGGCTGCATGTCCCTGTCCAGGGCTGGCAGCAGCTGTTGGTCCTTGACTGCAGACGGGCACAGCTGACCATGAAAAAACTTGAGAATCTGGGAAGCCACTTCCCAGAAGCAGGCAAGGGAAGGAAGAAGATGTAAGCCTCAGGAAACTCCTTCCAGGTCAGAATTGAGAATGTGTGGCTGTAGCTAACTGAAGAACAGGGTCAGTCTGTTTTAGCCCCAAAACATCAGGTGAGAAAACTCTTGTCTGTCCAGCTTCATATGAGGTTAGGCATAAAAGATGCATTAATTACTTTTGGAAATTCCTCTTTAAACCACTGGATCCCAAGGCACAAGGCTGTGAAGGAGAAATTGCCCTGGTCCAGGACTCCAGACTGGCCCTTCTAGTTCGGATAAATAGTGTGCACACTCTGCTGTGTTTAATAGAGGAAGGCAGCAATGTTTTTGTGGATGAAGGGGCAAGCACTGCTGGGATGGTGTTTCCCCGCTCCTCTCTGGTGGTCAGCAAGAGCTCTGGCAGTGGCAACAGAGTTCCCAAGATCTCCAGATGTTGTAGAACTCCCCCAGGCAGGAACAAGCCCTGCCCTGCTCTCCCCACACAGGGTGACCCAGCTCTTCCCCACTGCCACAGGACACTGGCATATTTTGGGCTGAGCCACCGGCAGTGGTCTTAGTTTTGTAGATCATTTGCCTCTTCCACAGCAGCCTCTTCTCAGCAAAACAAAACTCTATCAAGGACATAGGAGCAGAACAGTGAGGTTGAAAGGGGGGAATAGATGTAAATTGTTTCTCTCTTACCCTGCTAATTTTCCATTCCTACAGTATCCGGTCCTTGGAGTTCTGGTTCAACCACCTTTACAACCATGAAGGTAAGAGCCTGAAGGCTGTGGGCTGCAGTGGGAGCCAAACTCTGCACTCAACTAGAGCCTGGAATGGAAATGTCTTTCCCTTGTTGCTCTCCCAGTTTGGGCTGCTCTTTTCTGCCCTGAGGTGAAGGACTAAGCTATACACAATTTTACTGTAGCAGGGAAATTCCAGGTGGAAGTCCAAGCACCATGCAGCTCCTTCTATCTGAACCTGGACTTCATTCTTCTTCCCACCTGCAGCTAGTACCCAAGGCTATCATGCAGCTCCTTCTATCTGAACCTGGACTTCATTCTTCTTCCCACCTGCAGCTAGTACCCAAGGCTATCAGTCTTGATCCCTCATTGTATCTACTTGAGATTAGATCTAAGCCTCCCCAAATTTCTACGTTCCCTGCCCAGTGCCTGAGAGTTTTGTATGCCTGGAGATGTGCACACTTACCTGAAACTTTTCATGCAGGTAAGATAGGAAGAAATGGAAAGGAAAACCTAACATACAAAAAGCAGATTTTACTGGATGTATCTGCTTTATAGCAGAATAGAATAGAATAGAATAGAATAGAATAGAATAGAATAGAATAGAATAGAATAGAATAGAATAGAATAGAATAGAATAGAATAGAATAGAATCCTGGATTTTGTTTCCTTTCCTGGCTTATCCTGGCTTTCTGAAGCAGAAGACAACCACCTATTTCAAGCCATCATTAAGAGGTGGAAGTGTGAGCGAAGGCTGGGGCTGTCAGGGTGATGAGAGCTAAGCAGACAGGTTGGAGGTAAGGTGCAAGTCCTGTCTTGGGTGTAGATTTGTTATCTCACTGGACTTGGGCCACAAATCCCGTTCCCACTCTCTTCCTGGCAGTGAGACCTGACAATAAAGCCGGACAGAAGGGTAATGCAGATGTGGTCAAATCAAGTGAACAGTTAGTGCTACAGATAGAAATGTTAATTCATTCTCTGCTAAGACCCACAGTTCAGCCCTGACTGGTCCCTGGAAAGACTGTATTCAGCTGTCCCTGACACCTCTGTCTGCAGGGGACTGCTGCTGGCTGTATCTGCAGCTCCTTGTTCATCTCCAGAAGCTGAAGAACAGGATTTTCACATTTGCCAACTTTTTGGTGCTCTTTATTCCCATCCTACTTCCATGGCATTTGGTGGCAGAGGTCATCTGGGTTTTTAGTCTGCCAGGCAAGTCCTGGCTGCAGGTACAGCTGGAAAGCTCTGTCTGGGCCAGTTTGCTGAGAGGTCACAGAGCATCTGATGCTCCCTTACCCAGGCCTGAGCCTCACACTGTGACCAAAAACTGGTGTCTATCTCCTTTCCTCATAGCTTCAGCAGCTTGGCAGTGGTGGGAAGAGCATCTCTTCTAATTAATGTCTGTTTTCCTACAGACATCATCCTGGCGCACTACCAGCCAGTGGGCTTCTTGTGCCTGTCTCACAGTGTGTGTCAACCTCTTTTTGAGGAGCTCCTGCTCCTGCTCCAGCCTCTTTCCCTGCTGCCCTTCAACCTAGACCTCCTCTTCGAGCACCACCTGATGCAGATGGGCAAAGAGCAGCAGCAACAAAAGGAGCTGCTGCGTGTGAAGCAGGACCTGCTGCTTTCTGTGCACTCCACCCTGCAGCTGATGCGGACCCGGGGCAGCAGTGAGGATCCCGATGGCTGCAGCACCGCCCCTGAAACATGCCAAGGGGGTGCCAGAGACGGTGACATCTCACCAGGGCACAGCCCACAGCAAGCTGTGAGTGAGAAAAGGGTCAAGGGAGTGGGGGCCTCCTGCGGAGAAGGTGACAGGGAGGAAGAGCAGAGCAAGATGCGAGAGAGCACGTGGGAAGAGAAGAAGGACAAGCAGGCAGGCTGGTGGTACCAGCTCATGCAGACCTCTCAGATTTACATCGAGAGCTCAGCCGAAGGCTCGAAGTTCATCCGCTCTGAGAAGAAGAAGGTGCCTCTGAATCCTGCACCCAGGTCAGTGGAGACCCACAAGGCACCGCCTCCCCGAGAAGGGGTGGTGGAGGGAGCAGAGGCTTGTCCCATTGCTGAGGGCACCCTGGAGGAGAGGCCCAAGGTGGCCAGCAAGCCAAGTCCTGAAGTCGTGGAAGAGCCCTTGGAAAAGCCCCAGCAGGTTGTGGTCGGCGAAGAGGTGAAGGAACGGAGCTGGCCCTTCTGGATGGGCAGCCCCCCAGACTCTGTGCTTACAGAGCTAAAGCGCAGCAAGGAGAAGGAGGCTCAGCAAAGAGTGGGAGCAGCACCAGCAGCAGCGGCAGCCCCCCAAGAGGACAGCAGCACCACTGCATCAGAGAGCAGCCAACCCATCAAGTGGGGACACTTGTTTGGGTCCAGGAAGGTACAAAAGGAGCCCAGGCAGCCAAACAGGTAAGGGCAGGGGTGGTTTAGGGCTGAGAAGGGCTGGTTAACCTGGAGTATGGCAGTGCAAGTGGAAGTCAGGCCAAGAACTGACCGCTGAGCTACACCGTGGTGGTACATGAGGGGTCTGTAACCCTGCTCAGTCCTGCCAGCCTGCCTTAATTCCTCCCACACCCTTGCTCAGTCAATCTCATAGACTTTCCTCTTCTGCCTGAGCTCTACCACTGCCTTGACATCTAAACCCTGCTACATGGCCCCATCATCACCTCATCCCTCCCAAAACCACATGTTGAGATCAGAACATGGAGCCATCCCTGTTGCTTACAATAGGTGAGGAGAGGGCATGGAGTTGCCCCCAGTAGGTGAGACCTCTCTGCACTGCCTCTCCCTTTATACACCCTTACTGCTCCTGAAAATGACCACTGGAAATGTCCTTCCCAGGCCAGGCTGTGGTGCTACATCTGAGCCTTCCCCACCTTGAGACCTGGGGCACTGCCTAGCAGCACACTTTGTGCATGAAGCCAAACCTCTAAGGCGTGACCTTGCCATGAGAGCAACTGCTCTGTTTCCTCAGGCACACTTTCCTGCCACTGACTGCTTCTGTCTCCTCCTTCCAGGCTGCCCTCTGGCTGGCTGAGCTTGGACAAATCCGTGTTCCAGCTGGTGGCCCAGACAGTTGGGGCTAGTATGTGGCGTGAAGCAGCCCCGGAGCCAGACCCTCCCCATCCAGAACCACCTGAGGCACCTGCTGCTGTGGCACGGCCAGCCCAGGGGATGTCTCCTCACCCTACCTGGTGAGTGACACCAAGTGGACAATCCTGCAGGTGCTGGAATGTGTTAGGTTGAGGGTGGCACTGAATGCACTACCTGTTGCAGTTTGCCTGGCCTCCCTCATAGTCACAGACCAGAGACTGGTTTGGGGCAGTGGTGCAGCTTGTGCATCCCTGCACCACAACTCTGCAAGGTGATGGGGAGCTGGGGGGCAGCTGACGCGGCCCCTCAGAATCCCAGCTAGCTCTGACCACTACTCTGTGGCTCCGAGGGGCCACGCCAAGTGTGGGGAACCGCCCTGACAGGTGAGGCTGTCGGGGCGGATCCTTAGAGCTCAGGCTCTACAGGAATGCCACCGTGAAGGGAGAGACGAAGGGGAGAGAGGAGGCTCTTCTGCTCTCGGGTTCCAAAGGCACACTTTATTGGCAATGAAGGGAGGAAAACAAAAGAGCCTGGAGCACTGCTGTGCACGAGGTTTTATACTGCTACAAATCAAGGGGCAGGTACAAGCAAACATCCAATGAGGGATATCGAGGGGAGGAGTAAGGGAGGAGTGAAGGGGTTACATAATCACTTGGGAGCCAACAGGGATGAGGGGAGGAGAGAAAGGGGTCACATGGGCCAATGGGGCGTTGAGGTTTAGGGGATTTCCAAAGGGGTGGGTATTTCAGGGATTGGTCCATGTGGGGATTGACAAGCAAAGGTCTGGAAGGAGGGGCAGGGTTTGGGTGATGGATGGGGAAGGTACTGGGGAGGAGGCACATTGAAGGACAATTTAGGGGAGGGTACAATTGAGGAAAGAACCATTGGGATAAGCAAACAAGGGGAAACATAGGAACAAACTACAATAATATAATTAACAATGAAATCAGGAAAAAACATGCGCCGCAACAGGCAGCTGGGAGCCTGGCTGGGGAGGGAAGCAGGGGGATGTTTTTCCTCTGGGCCTGTGGTGGTCCCTGGGTGGGGTGAGTGTCCTGAGGTGAGCTAACCCTACTTTCCTTCTGCCTGCAGTGAGGTGAAAGCTCTTTGCCATCACATTGCCACTGAGGCAGGACAGCTGAGCTTCAACAAAGGGGATATTCTGCAGGTCATCTCCAAGGTGGATGGTGACTGGCTGCAGTGCAGCCTTGGCTCCGAGAAGGGACTGGTGCCCATCATGTACGTCACCCACCCTGAGGACGAGGACTATTGACACGTTTAGGAGGCCAAGCACAGTTCCCTGGGCTGCTGAGGCTCCTCTGGGGCAGCGTACCCTTCCTGAGGAACAAACACAGCTTCTTGCTAGTTTCTTACCTTTCCTGCCATTACAGAATACAGTAACCGTAGGTGGTTCCTTCTTGCTCCTCCTTGTGCAGCTGCCAAAGGCCAACTTAGCCCCCTGGGGTCTTCTGCGAGCTGCACCTCGTATTGCCAGGCATCGCCATGCATGCAGCCACACCAGGGACCGCCTGACCCCCCTCTCCGCCCCACACTGTCTCCAGCACCCACAGGCCATGGACTCGTACGTTACAGGAACCCAACAGTCCCTGCCAGGGCAGCGCTGCCCCACTGTTGGATAGTGGAAGGTGCAGGCTGCTGGCCGTCCCCTCCCTGGGGGTGGCAGTGCAGTCTGCAGCCCCCAGCATCCCCGGCATCCTCAGCCACACGGGTGGGAGCACCCTGCGTTGGCAGGGTCCCTGCGGGGCTGGCTGACGGGTTGTGTTTATTGGGCACTGCAAGGTGGGCTCCCCCACACTGGAGCACCCCTGTCCTAGTGCGCTGTAGTGGTTCCTGGTGGAAAAGTGGCCTGGCAGTGCAACACTGCAGGGCTGCGGCTGTGCGTGGCCACAGCCAGGGGAGGGGGACGGGGTATGTGTGTGAGTGTGGAGCAAAGCGGTGTGTGGGGTTGTGAAGAAGGCACGGGGTTGTTCAGTGTTACGTAGGTCCGGGATGGGTAGTGCCATCCTGTGCAGAGATGGGTGCTGTGGGGGGAGGCCCTGTGCCCTCCACACTGAGCAGGGAACCAGTGCCTGGGAAGCCCTGGGATGCTCAGTGAAGGGGCACTGGAGGGGAGGGAATGAGGGCAGGGTCCCTGACTGGGCTAGGGATTTGGGGGCAGTGCTCCCAGCAAGTAGATTGGGGGTGCTCCTAGAGGGAGCTGGGGAACCTGGGGAGGGAGGGGTGGTGCTCCCTTTGGCACAGGGTTTCTGGTCTTGCTGAGCAGTGCCGTGGGGTGGGGGGGATAAGTGTTGTGCACAAACACAAGGGGATACTGGAGGTCCTGGGGTCCTTGGTAGAGGCAATGCCAGTCAACCCCTTCCTTGCCATGTTCATGCCGCCTGCTGTAGTGGGGATCTTCACCTGCCTGTCAGGTGGGGAACAGTGTTAATGAAAGGCCACGCCAGTATTTGGTGCCATGGCCGGCTTGACGCTGTTCACAGCATCGTGCCTGGGCTGGCTTCACCATGGCAAGGGGCCCTGGTCTTGCTGGGTTACCTCCTGCTTGTACATCGCTTAGCGGATGTTGCACCATATTTAATTTGTATTTCCCTGTTAGAATGAGGTGTCTCGCCTTTATTTATTTCTTTATTTATGATGCATATTAATAAAAAAGGTGCTGATTGAGCTCCCTGCTACCCAGACTTATCATTTCAGCGCATCCTGTGAAGGGTCTGTGGGTCACTTGTACTGGGACACTGCACTGCAGGCTTCCTCCTGCGTTCACCACAGCCTACACCAGACCTTCAGGAGGGCATAGGTTGTCCCCAGCAGTCAGAGCTGTCAGTTCAGGCCTGAGGGGTGGGGTGAGTGAGCACTACCAGTGATGATATGTCTTGGGGAGGCAGTGCTGCTTGGGGTTCCTTGTGCATTGCTTGCCTGGACCCAAGCAGGTTTCAGACAGGAGATCACACCATCTCAGCCTGGAATCTGCTTCTCCTGGGTCATGGGAAGGTGAAGGTGAAGGTGAAGGTGAAGGAGGGGTTGTGGGTTGGGACAGCCTCGGACAACCTGGCCATGAGTTTCAGTGGCTGTGAGTCAGTCACAAGGAAGGACTCCAACGATTCTAAACTTAGACTCAAAACAAACATTCAGCCTCCAAGTCCACTATGGACCCCAAGAGCCACCTCTCCTCTTTACCTCTCAGCAGCTCAAAAGGAGCAGGAAAGATCTCTGCTTGTGACTCCAGCCTTCGCTGCAAGAACACCACTCCGGAGTTTGTTGCATCCATGTGGACAAATGATCTGCACATGTGCAGTGCATCAAAACTGCTGGAAAAAAATCCACAGCTGAAGCAGCATAAACCCCTGTTCTGGCTGGGAGCAGCATGGAGCAGCCAGGGCCCGTACATGAGCTGCTTTGATTAGGCTCTCAGAGGGTGGTGCAGTGGTCAGGGCTGTTTACAAGCTCCATGGAGTCAGGCTGCTCTCTCTGCATGCACTGGCTGGCCCAAAGGAGGAAGGGGACCGTGTGCTGGCAAACAGCCCCCCCAGGGTGCAGAGTCAGCAGGAAAGGGGATTTCCAGCTGCACTGTGGGCACTGACACTGAGCAGCTCCCTGGGTGGTTACTGCTGGGGTAGCCTTAGATGCAGGGGAGGCACAAAGGGGTGGTTAAGGTGTCAGAGGCTGGATTTGGGATTGCTACTATGGGACTTGCAGCTGCTGAGGCCTTCTTTGGGGTCATCTGGCTAAAGTCAAGCAGATCCAGGTTGGTGGCTGGTGGATAGCCTGTGCCATGCCAACAAGAAACTGGCCACAGGGCACAAAGCTCATGAATCCTGCAAGGCTGGAAGCACACAGCAATGTGTATGGGATTTTGGGACAATATGGGACAGTACTGGAGCTGTGACCAAGTGGCCCTGCTGGAGGCCTGGGTCTGGAGAGTCAGCTGTAGGATCCTGATGGGGACATGGGCTTATGAGCTCTGCCAGGGTCATGCTTAGCAGAAAGCAGAGACACTAGGTGTCCATAGATACTCATCCTGGGGATTCCTGCCTTCTGGGGACACTGCTGCTCCAGGCCCCTCGGATGTCTTGAGGTGCAGAGCCAGGCCAGGCCAGCTCTGGAGCAGCACCAAAATGCAGTTGGTCATGCCTGTCTCATGACACCTGCGCAGCAGCAGTGTCCTCCTCTCCTGCTCCTTGCAGGTATATCTGAGCTGCTGCTCAGCAAAGTTGCTCCTGTCTTCCTTTCAGATTACAAAGCAGGTCTTAGCAAAGAAGTGCTGCGCTTTGTGGGTGAACCCTGGGAGCAGAGATTCATCATGTGGGAAGCAAAAAGGAGCCCAGTTTCATGGTACAGGAATCTGCTCTGCATGGTACAGAAGCTGGGAGGGATGACCCACATGACTGCGGGACCCAGTGCTGGCAGGAGTAAAGTCATGAGGTGACAGCCTGACTGGGGCAGATTTAGGGTGCAACGGGATGCACCCTAGATGTGCATGACAATCTGAGCGACGTGTGCCAGCGGAGGGAACCTGCTGCTGGCAAGTGCTAGGGGTCCTGGCAGGTCCCCTTGGACCTTCTCTGCCCATGTTGTCAGGACCTGGCTCATCCTAAGGTCAGAGGTGCTGACTGTGAACCCTGGGTGTCAGTGCTGAAGGAACTCTGGAAGGAACTCTGGAACGCATGTGTCCAATGGAAAGGCCTGATACATTTTGGATGAGAGAAGGGAATGCTCTTCCTTCCTATGCCCCTCCTGGCAGCCAGATCCCATGCTCAGACTGTAAGTGTGCAGCAGGCAGTGACACACACATAATTCATAGAATCAAATACTGGCTTGTGTTGGAAGGGACATTAAATATCATCTAGTTCCACCCCCGCTACTGTGGGCAGGGGTGCCACTCACCAGAACAAGTTGCTCAAAGGTCCATCCAGTCTGGCCTCATCCTTGAACATTTGAAATCCCACAAGATTCCATTCAGCAGCTGTGCCATGATTGTGCAGGGGCTGCCAGGCTGGGGATGGGCATGCAGGTGACTCTGGCGTATGTGTGGCCACTAGTTCAGGGTCATAAAACTAAGTACAAGCTCATATTAACCCTTAAGAGCTGTGTGTGAGCTCAAAACAGCTGAACATCCAGCTTTCGGGCCTGCCCAGCTGCAGCCTAGCCTGGGGACCAGCCAGCTCCCTGCACTGCCTGTGTCCCAGCCTGGAGTCACAGGAGCCACTTCCCAGGCCCCTGGTCAGAGAGGCCCTACTTGTGACAGCAGGCCAGGAGTGCTGAGGCTGGGCTGACGCTGGGGCACAGCCTGGTTCCCCTCCAGCTGGAGGAAGGACAGCACTGCTCTTGCGGCACCATCCTGGGGCTTGGCACAGAAGTTGGCTCCTGCCATGCTGTCTTCCTCCCCTGGGCCCTTCACTGACTCCGTCTCTGTCTCAGTGCCTCCAGCTTTACACTGAAACCCACAAGGCCTTCTCTGAGTGAGCTTCAGTGGCAGCATTGCCCATGTGTGGCTTTCACGGCCCAGGACCCTTTTCCACTGGCTGGGATGGTCATGGGGCAAGAGCCAGGCTGGCACCAGCAGATGCGTGTGTTCCATGTCAGGGGAGGGCTGGAAGCCAGATGCCACTCCTGGAGGGCATCATGCAGGGGAGGAGCATGTGTGGGTGCAAGCACTGACTTCCAGCTGCAGGCAGAAGACCTTTCAGACTCTGGTTTCTTCTCTGTAGTGCCCAGTGACAAGACCGGAGGGAATGGCCTGAACCTGTGTTAGGGGAGGCTTTGGTTGGATATTAGGAAAAGATTCTTCCCTCAGATGGTGGTTGGGCACTGGAACAGGCTCCCCAGAGAAGTGGACACACCACCAAGCCTGACAGAGCTCAAGAAGATTGCACAGTGCTCTCAGTCACATGGTACGATTCGTGGGGAATCCTGCGCACGGCAAAAATTTGGACTCAGTAATCCACATGTGTCCTTTCCAACTCAGCTCATTCTGTGATTCAGATTCTCCAAGGTATAGCCCCAGTGATGGGACCCCTGCTTGAGGGGAGGGATGCAGACATCTTTGCACCATGGATACACCTTTGGGAACAGAAATCCCAAATGAAAGAAAGGGGCAGGGAACAGTGCTACTGCTGTTGGTCTTCAAACACTCCTGTGACTGGTTTGCAATACCAGGCAGGGACAGGCAAGGTGTCAGTGTGTGGCTTTCCACATGCACCATGAGACTGGGAGGAAGATGAGGAACTGAGCTCTGTGCAGGAAATGTGGGCCAAGCATGTTCCCAGCAAAGGGCTGTCTGCTGGTGACAGCCACAACATGCTCTGTTTCCATGACATTGCGTAATTACCAAAGATTGAAAAGTCCAGGGATATCTTAATCAGCATCAAAAAGGGGAAATATGTGGAAATGAGGAAACAGATAAAGCAGCAGGGTCACAGTGTTCAGCAATCCTGCAAAGAGTTAAGGCAGCCCTTCAGAGCTCCTGGTATCAAAAGGTAGAGAAGAAGCAGCAGAAATAACCACCAGGGCCAGAGGTTATTCAAAACAGAGAGGCTCCTTCAAAGAGAAGAAGTCATGTCTAGAGGACAAAAATAGTATCAGACAGGTAAGACGTAAATTCTTGATAAGGCAAACAAAAAAGTGAGCAAAGAACAGCCTTTAGAAGCAGCCAGCAGCCCTTTTTGCAAACACTTCAAGAATTCCAGATCTGCCACAACTTCTGTAGGGTCAACAGGAGAGCATGTCTTCACAGCAGAGTGACGTCCTTGGGGTGACACGGTTGCTGCAAAACATGGCTCCAGTGCCAGAGCCCTGCACGGTTTGTGGTGAAATGGACACACTCCTGGCAGCATGCCTGGACCCTGCCATTGCAGCAGGACACAGCTCCTTGCCTGCACCTGCTGAGGCCCAGCCTGCCCATCCTTCCAGCTGAGCCAGACCTGCTGGGTGCCACTGTCTGTGTGGCTTTTGGTTTGCCTGGTGTGACCAGAAGCTGTTGGACCCTCTGGAGAAAGCAGAACTGTTTTGCAACACCCCTCCATCCTCCCTGCCATAGCCGAGTTACACTCTGGGCTGAATTTTTGTGATGTGGAGCAAGGGGAAGTGTGAAGAATTAGAGAGCTTCCTGACAACTGCTTGGACCACACTTCGTCCATGGCTTTTGAGGTTTCATGTGGGGCCATGAAAGATTTTCAGAGATGCCAGATACTGGTAACATAGGAGCTGAGAGCCATTGTTCTGCTGGAAGTGGTGCAGAGTAGGACCAGAGAAGTGGTTTTTTAGACTTTAAATTCTCCTACTCCTTTTGCAAAGATCCTCCAGACTGAAGAACCTATTCCTGTTGACACTGTTTGCTTGGGCAGCTCTTTAGTTTTGTTTTTTTCTTGAAAGGCCCAGGCGCACAAAGGGACAGGGAGAGGTGACCTCTAAGTTGCTGCTGTTGCTGGAGGCAGAGCAGCAGTTGCTTCCCTCCGCTCCCCAAACCCCCCAGATCCCTGATGCACAGCACATCCACCTCCCAAGAACCTCCCAGGCTGTGCCCTGCTGCCATGCCAGGGTCCCGTCTGTGCACATGCAGCCCCAGGACACCTTTACCAGGGCAAATACGCTTGAGTGCAGTGAACTCTCCAAGGGTGAGCTTCATATGTGAGCAAAGGAAATAAAAAGGCAGGTTCATGGAGGTGGGGACTCCTGGCCCTGCCAGCTCTGCTGCAGGAAGAGGTGAAACATAGACAAGGGAGACTGATTTTCAGAGCCTAGGAGGCAATGTGGCTGCGCAGTCTCCTGCTCTGTCCCTGAGAGGTAAAAGACTGCACGAGTGTCTGCCCCCAGGCAGCTCCTATATTGGTGGAAAAAGAAGAAAATGAGAATTTTACCATGATTTGCTCAGAGTTAGTTTTTGAGGGTGGCTGGGGGGAATATATTTGGAGAGCTCCACCCTGCACTGGCCTGCTCAATGCTGCTGAGTAAAGGAGTTGCAGGGTGTGCAAATCAGCAGAAAGCAGAGCCTGACCCCGGGTGTGGAGCACCAGTTGTTGCTGAGGAGTACAACAGAGGAGAGCCATCACTGGGGGCTGCAGCCTGGCTGTGAAGCCTCAGAGAACACTTGAAGGCTTATTTTTCTCCTAGGTGTGTGTTTCAACTGGGATGCAGGCCAGGCACATGCAGCAAGGTGGCTGGGGAAACACAAATTCATCAACTCCTGCCCTGGAGCTCCTCTGATGCTTGGGCCTGCTGCTGTGGCCAGTGCCATCAGCCTCCAGCTGCACAGACAGCCTCACCGACAGTTCCTTTTCTGCCCCACTGCCTCTGCTGGCCTCCCACTCCTTCACGGTCATTCCTGCTCCCACCGAGCTTTGACAATGCAATGTGCCACAGCAGTTGAGCCTGAGGCTCCAGGGCTCTTGTCCCCCTCTGCCCAAACATCCCAGTCCTGAGCACCCAACCACTCATGCCAAAACCTTGGCTTTCCCATCCATGGCGCACGCTGCCTGGTAATAAGGATAACCTGTGCCCTTCAGAAGTCCATTTTACCACAATCCTTATCAAGGCAGTACCAAGGTGAGGATTGTGCTGATATAATCACTGCTTGACTTTGTGGGTGAGTGTGGAAGCCACATCTTCCTGCTAAAGCCCAGTCAGGGACAAGAACACCTCACAAATCCTTCTGAGATTTGTGCTGAGAGAGGAGACAACCCAGCTGTGGTTAAGAGCTGGTCCTGACAGAAGACCTAAATGCTGTGGTTTTAGACAAGAAATTAAAGACAGCAAGATTGCAAAAGGGTCATGGAGCTGAAAGAGAAAGAAGGCAACGCTGACACTGGCGGAGTTTCCCTCTCCAATGAGGAAGCCTCTTGCACCATACGTGATTTCTCTGTGTGTCTGTTTCCTCTCCGTGCTTGCACCACTCACAATCAGATGGGTGTGCAGCGAGGCAGCTGGTGTAGCTGAGACTTCGATCCTGCCCTGGCAGCACAGGCAAACATGGCCCTGCAGTGGATGTTTCTCCTGCTCCTCACACCTCTGCTGGCAGCACAAAATCATGGTAGTCTCCATCCCTACAATAGAAACCCCCAGCGAAAAGGTAAGCAGTGCTCCCTCCTCTGTCCCCAAGGGAAGGTTTTACTGTGCTCCTTTTGCAGAGCTGCAGCGCAGCTTCATGGCATGCAGGATACAGCAGCTGTGTCAGAGAGGTCTGATGTCCACACCGGGGCCCAAATCCACCACTTGGGTTGTGGTTAGGCAGAGCTCTGTTTGTGGATGGAGGGCAGCAAAGCTTGGGGTGCTGGGAAAGCCTCTGCAGGGTCTGTAGCGTTCCTCCATGGAGCTGGAAGTACAAGGTGTCTGTCTGTCCCTGCACAGTGCCAGGGTGCCATGTCCTCACCACAGAGGAGACAGGTGCTGGTGCAAAGACCTGGGGAGCCATGAGCTGAGCCCCTGGGTGTCCAGGAGAGACTGGGGACAGGAGTTATAATATTCTGGGACTGCTCCTTAATGGACTTCCTTGGTGCTGGAGGGATCAGGGCACCCCCAGGGTTCTGCTGGGCTCTTCCTACTCTGGCTGCACACTTTTGTGCCAGCAGAGTTAGTGGGAACTTGCACCCATGAGGCTGCACTGTCTGGCAATTGAGCTGTGGGTCCAGGAACTGTGACCTTGCGTTGTTATGTATCTGTCTGAACTGGAGTATTTCTCTAAACTAATTTTCTTGGAGATAGGTGATAAAAATCATTATACTAGAATCTAATCATGTCATCCTGCTCCACTGTGGTGCTGTATCTGGGTGTATGCAGGCTAGAAAAAAACCAGCTGATCTAGTGGCTGTGGGAGAGTACAGGGAATGGACCAGAAACTTTAATTGCTGATGTGAAGTGACATCAGGGTCTGTACTATGTGAGAGGTGTCACGGGAGCCTGTTTCCAGGGAAAATGTGTCTGTGCGGTTGCAGAGTATAAGCACAGCACACTGTCACACAAAAAACAAGGGCTAAAACTGCAACAGAGTGCCCAGAGTGCCTTCCTCTTGCCTGGATCCCTGCTGAAGTGATTCTCCCAGGCCAGCATGTGCAACCATATCCCAGAGTTGTGTGGCTTTCCTGTTTGTTTTCAAGGTGCACACTAAGACCAGGATCTGTCGAGTACAGTGGGATGCAGCAAGGACCCGTAGACCTGCAGATTCTTGTCACACTCTGCAGATCTCAGTCACCCAGCCATCCCCAGAGGAGTCTGGGGTTGCCTGTGACAGAGATGATATTGCTGAGTTTGCACCTTGTTGCTTGTGGAAAGAGGAACCAAGACAAAAACATGTGGTGGCCACACCCAGCCATGTGAACAGCCCGGCCTGAATCCTCAGCATGTGGGCTCATCCCACCCTGGCACCTCTGCTGAGGTCCAGCCTGATGGATCAGGGTCCTTCTCTTGCAGAGGGACAGGGCAAGGAAGATGGCCCGAGTGAGGCAGGAGGGTCTCTCCCATCCCTGCTGGGGTGGAAGGGGCTGACATGGCAGCGGGGCAGGGTAAAGCTGCTGGACAGAGACAGGGAACCCTAGGACGGGATCCCTGAGTGCGTCCCACTCCCCTGGCAGACACAGGTACAACCTGCTGTGCACGGTGCCTCAGAGAGCAGTACAGCGAGCAGCAGTGCAGCCACAGGCACAGGATGTGGGTGGCACGTGTGGCTGGCCCTGCTGCTCAGCTCACCTCATCACGGGGACACCGTGCACTGAGCGGGGTGCATCGTTGTCATTGTCCTACTGTCACCTTATTGTCTTGCTGTGCTGCTCTCACAGGCATTCTTCCTCCCTGAAATGCCACACCTGTACAAAACTCTCCTCCGCTTACAGTCCCAGTGCACCTGGAAGGCAGGTGGAGAAGCTTCTAGGGCATGTTTTCTGTGCAAAGGAAGGGGCTGGGATCCAAGCTGGCCCTGACCCCTTTTTCATCAGCCTTGCTCGACACTGTGTAGTGATCCAGTGGCAGCTAATGAGAAGTTCTAATGAGGATCACAGCTGCAATGGCCAGGGGGTGGGAGGGTGGTGGCTAAAACTAAGCCGTAGCCAGCCTGAAAGGTTTTGTGTCACCCGACTTCCAAGCAGTGCCTGGAGCGAACCTATGGGGAACATGAGTGCTAAGAGGGACTGCAGAGGAGTGCCTGGCCTTGCCACCCCAGGGATGGTGAACTGTGCGCTCCACCAAGCTTCCACTTCCCCTCACCAGAGCACAGATTCAGGAAACACGAATTCTTCCTCCTGTTCTTAGACAGATGTCTTTTAGCATCTGGTGGAGCAGTACAGGTTAAAATGCCACCATTTCCCAGCTCCTCTCACAAGGCCTTGTTCAGTGATTTGCTTTGCCACCCCCTTTCCCTTCCATGACTCCCAGGCAGAGCATCCCCAAGGTCTTTCTGCTCCATCACACTTTAAGACCCGCTCAGCAGCTTTGGTTGCTATGAAAAATAGAGAGATGCTTTAAGACCCGTGTTTGTGCTCTCAGTGCCCTGCAATACAACTCTCCACTGGCGGAAAGAGCGATTACTTTTCTTAGCTCCTCTCAGCAAGCACATGGCATCAAACACAGCAAGACTGCAGAGCACTTTGCTGTCGCCTCTCTCAGCTGCTGAGCTGCCCTGCCAAAAGGGTTGGACTTTGCCTACTCCTTCTTAGATTTCACCTTGTCCTTTATTCTTTGTGTGTGAGATAATATAGTGTAAGAAAGGACACCTTTGGCTGTGAAGCAAAGGGCTGAACCCAGGAGCCTGACCTGAATTATCAGCATAGCTGTTTCTCCTCTCTCCTGACCCTCCCCTTCTGGCCCATGCTGGGCCTTTTCTCAGCCTGCCCCGCTCACAACTCCTTGCTGCAGGGACAGGCAGTCCAGATATTTCTGAAAAAGGCTTTCTATACTCATGGGTAATGAACAATATCAGTGAGGAGGCAATTCATTTAATACCATCAACTAGGGGAAAAAACCAAAACAGTCAATATCTGCCTTTAGGAGGCAAATAGACCAACCTTTTGTTACCATTCCTGTCTTAGGCATTCAGTATTACCCATGTCACAGTGAGCACACATTGCACACAACAAAAGGTGCCTATTTGGTCACATCTATACCATATTTTCCTTGCTGAAATTTCACTTGACTCAGCCTCCTTCCTCTAGCTGGGGCGGAGAGCCTGTGGGCAGCTCTCTGCATACCATTGTAAACAACAGGGTAAAAAACAGTGTCTGAGAACTGTTCCATTACTCTCCCAGCTGCTGTTAATCCCTACAAGGCTGGAAGCCAAGTGTTTCTTTCCCCTTCCTGTCTGAGCCCTCTTCTTTCTCCATCAGTGTGCCAGCCCCACAAGTACATCCAACTGCTTTACACAAGTGGGGAGTTCCGTCTCTCCAGTGGAGCTCCCTTGACAGCTTCCCATGGACACCTCCAAAGCACACAAAAAGACACCCTGGGTTAGAGAACAGGCTCCTTTGTCCCAAGGTGACCTTTTCCCAAGGCAGTTTTTATGGAATGATTTGGAAAAGAATGTAAGGAGGGTGAGGACAGAGGTGTGCACCTGGACTGCACCCAGCAGCCGTGGATTAGTTTCTCCCAATGAGCCTCAAGTGCTAATCACATGCCTGACAGGCTTGGACCGATTGGAGAAGAGAGGCTGAGCTGGATTGTAATCAGCAATGTTCTTGAGACAAAAACAGGCATGGACTGAAAGTGTCTCCTCTTCCCCATTCTGCAGAGAAGCAGAGCTTTCTAGGCTTTACCCAAAAAACCACCATCAGAAATGCCAGCAGCAGGGCCTCTGAGCAGCTGTAGGTGGCTGGAGGCAGGTGGTGTCAGTGCTGTGACAGGGGGCTCAGCTCCCCTGCAGCCACAGGAATGCGGGCAGGAGGCGAGCCCTGGAGGGGCTGTGATGTTTGGCACTGCTGTCAGGTGCTCTGTGTGCAGGAGGTGAACAGGCTTTGGCAGTCCCTCAGGCTGCCCTGCTGGTGTGCACTGCCCCTCTGCAAGGCAAGAAAGCTCCTTTTGCCATGCTCACCCCTCTGTCAGACACTGTTGACTCCCAGGATCATTTCTGATGTTGGTGCATTCCCTGGTACTGGTCCCTCTCCAATCACTGGATTCTCTGAGGATGAGAATGAGCTGTGGGCTCTGCCTGCCTTTTCTGATCTCTCCCACCCAGCCCTTGGGCTCTGCTCAGCATGGTCCATGCCCAGCTTGGATCTGGGTGCTGTATCAGCCTCTGTCTGCTCCTGAGCCCAACAGGAGCACATCTGGCAGCCAAAGGGCACAGAGGAGCCTGTGAGCAGTGTAAAAAATGGGGCCAAAAGATCACCTCCATTCCCGAATTCAGAGAGATGCTGTAAGACCCTTGTTTGTGTTCTCAGTGGCTTGTAGTGCAACTCTACAATGCAACTGGAAAAACAGTGGTTGTCTCTGTGGGAACAGCGCTTGCTTTTCTTAGTTCCTCTCAGCAAGCACATGGCATCAAACGTAGCTCAGAGAGCTTGGGAAGGAAAGGATGAGTCGCAGAGGACAGGAATCCCCCTGGTGCTTGCAAGGGGCCCTGTGAGCAGAGAGGAAGCAAGGAGGGAGCAAGAGGGTTTGCTGCAGGCCTGCCCTCCTGCGCAGTCTTTGTGTCCAAAGGGCAGATGTGGCCACTGACACGCTGCTGGCACACGTGTGGCCTTTGCAGAAGCACATTTCACACATCTACCCTTGCCTGAAGCTGCACTGGGATCTGTGCTGCATCCCAGCAGCGTCCCAGCATTCCAGCTCAGCAGACACTGGCAGGAACACTGAGGAAACCCTGGGTCAAGTCTGCACATCTGTGGAGGCCTTTCCACCTGAAACAAAGAGAGCAGAGAAGAGGCTGATGTTCCTGGCAGAGGATTAAGCCTGATAAGTGCCCAGGTAGAAGAGAAATGATTTGCTGGAGTCCTGGTGAAGGTGGACAGCCTAGTCAGAAATGTGTGGCCGTTATGCGAGCTCAGTTCATGCAATCCCTTCACACCTGCTTTCAGACCAGGAGTCTTACCCAACACCTATTTTCTCGTGTCCATAACCAGGGAAAAGTAACCTGAGTTTCAGGGGGCAGGGACTGGCAGAATGAAGGCCATCCTGCTGTAGAAAAAGACAGGTTTGAGACCATCTGAGGTACCTGAAGGTGCATGAATCCATAGGACCTGATGAGATACAAGTGTGGATCCTGAGGGTGGAGGAAGAGGTGAAGACACTGTCCATCACAGCTGAGAAATTGTAGCAGGCAGCTTCCAGTAAAGCTCCCACTGACTGTAAAAGGAGAAGAACAGAACCCTTTTTAAAAAGGGGAAATGACGGAGACCCAGGGAACTACAGGCCAGCCAGTCTTCCTTTGGAGCCAGGCAAGATCACAGAGCAGTTCCTGCTGGAAACTTTTTGAAGACACATGGAAATTATTTGTGATGGCTCCAAAAAAAGCAAATCATATCTGAGTAATTTGTTGGCCTTCTATGGTGGAGTGACAGGTTTGTGGATAAGGGAGGAGTGGCTGACGTCACCTGCCTGGACTTGTGCAAGGCATTTGACACTGTCCTGCATGACATCCTTGTCTCCAAACTGTGAAGGTGTGGATGTGATGGATGGACCTCTCAGTGGGAGGGGTTACCTGGATGGTCACACTCAAAGTTCTGCTGTCAGTGTTTTGATGTTCACTGACACAGGATGCCCAGAGAAGCTGTGGATGCCCCATCCCTCAAAGTGTTCAAGGCCAGACTGTGGATGGCTTTGGGCAGCCTGGTGTAGTGGAAGGTGTCCCTGAGCATGACGGAAGGGCTGGAGCTAAGTGATCTTCCTTGGGAACCTTCCAGCCCAAGCCATTCCGTGCTTTTATGAAAGACTGAATGAGGCCTAAGTGTCTGTAAACAATAATCAGCGTAATGCTAAATATGCCGAATTTCAGTTGCACAGAAGTAACACCTTTTAGTAAAAGGAAAAATTACAAACTTTAAACAAAGACTAGCTCTCACTTGTGCTACAGTAAGTCTGCATTTTATTGCACCTCTAAAGCAGCAGCTTTTTGAGATGTGGCTTTTTCAAACACAGAGTTACCCTGAGCCTCTGCAAGGAAGCCTGGTGAGTCTATAGAGGTTAATTCACAGCTGTTTCTGCAGCCAGAGCTTTGCTCTGTGAAAAGACTCAGGGAGAGCTGGAAGCAAGACAGAGCTCTGCTGTCCAGCTGCAATCACCTTTGCCAGCAGAGCATCCAGATAGCTCTTGAAATCTGCACCTGCAACAGCAGCAAAGGAGAACTTCTTTTTTCCTCCCGACTTCCTGCCCAGCATGCTGTCATGTGTGGTGCTGCCAGTGGGTTTTGGGGGCTGTGGGAGCTCTCACAGCTATCTGGAGGTGTGGAACAGTTACAAAATGAAGATGGTGAGGCCCCCTTGCACTGAAGTCAAGAGTGGGGCAATATGGGAGAGGCCAGCCATGCTCGTGAGCACTCACAGTGCCCTCAGCTCCTAAGGCTGCCTCCACTCCATCCCCTCAAACTGCTTCTTGCTTCAGGCCAGGCCCCACATGACTCTTTTCAAGCAATTATTGTTCACATTTCTCAGGTGACTCTAAAATCAAAGAATACCCAGCAGTGAATAATCTTTGTACAGGCACAGTATGAAGGGGCCCTGAAATGCAAATTAAAACATGGGAAATGCTTTCATGATAAGCTCTCACCTGCCTGAAATACTTTTTGCTCAATTTGCCAGTCTGGGGGTATTTTTTTTCCACTTATTTGTCAAGGGCTTCATTCTGTCTGGGGTGGTGCAGGTGGTGTGATCCGCTACTGCATGAGGTGTGCAGAGCACTCCTGGTTTCCTGGGGAGTCCTGGTGCCACGTGGGTGTTGTAAGAAGCAGTGCAAGCTCTCTCTGCCTGCCTGACTGCAACCTGCTAACTTTGGGTAGCTGCAGCTAAATTTGTATGGTGGAGGAGCACTCACAGAGTTACAATTCTTCTGTGAAAGGTGGGATCTGATTGCAGGGTAGGGACCCAAATTAGAGCCATACAGAGAGCCAGCAGCACTCCTGTCTAGAATTTCATGAAAACAAATATGAAGATTTACTTCAGTCAACTGCCCAATCTACATGATCCAAAACACAACCAAATGATGCAAAAGTGCAGCTGGTGAAATACCTACTTGCAGTCCCTGTCAAGCCCCTTCTGCCAGCTGAGATGAGGGGGTGTCATTCATCTGGGGTGAGGATGGGGGAATATGGGATGGGAGGTGGCTGCTCCTAGGACCTGGCAGATATTTTGCGAGCGGGATGGAGAAGAGGAAATAACAAGTGTAACATCCAGACAAAAAGGAAAATTTGCAACCTGAGTGGCATTTTTCTGCAAACAAGAGTGTGTGGGGGGGTGTGAGCAGATTGTGTCCAGCAGAATGACAGGAATGCCGACAGTGGTGCCAGCAGAGTCTGGTGCACTCCCACAGCCCTGTGTTTGTGGGAGAGAGCAGCATCCCCCAGGCTGCTGGGTCCCTCTGGCTGGGGCGTCTCCTGTGGATAACCCTCCTGCACTGCCCCTGAGGCTGTGAGCAGGGACAAAGCATCTGGGGAATGGGGCTCATCCTGGGAGGTGCCACCTCTGCCTCCCCTCTGAAGAGAGAGGGACTGGCACCCCTCTGCATGGAACACCCTCAGCACTGAGGATGCTGCTGGAGCCCCTCAGGCTCTCCCTCGTGGCCTTTGCACACAGGAGAATGCAAAGCTCCCTCCGGCTGGGACCCCAAACTGCAGTTTGACCCAGAGAAGGACTCCTATGCCTTGAACGAAGTGGTGCGGCTCAGCTGTGCTGGGGAGTTTGTGCCATCCATCCCAGAGATCCAATGCATTTCCAGAGGGGCCCAGATCCTGTGGAATGAGATTGCCACCTGCAAGGGTAAGCACAGCCCTGCACCACCCTGACCCAGGGTCCTGGCTGGTGACAGACCCTCTGTGACCTGGTGATGCCCATGGCAGTGTAGGAATGGGAGACTGGGATGCCTTGGCTTTCCCCCATGTCCTGGCAGTGACAGTGCTCTTTTTGTCCCAGCCCCTCGCGGTAGGCGCCTGCTGGGGTCGGTGCTCCTGGGAGGGTTCAAAGGCAGGAACAGGGATCTCTGCACTGGGGGCTACTGTAAGCCCTGTGCCTTCAAACAATGGCTGGGCGTATGGCCAAGGTGGCGGGAGGGGTGGAGCTCTGTGTGAAGCCTGGGGAGGGATTGCATCCCTGACCAGCTTTATCCAAATGGAGCCTGAGTCAGGAAACCTGCAAGGCTGTAGTAGGCATGGATGGGACTGCTCTTGGGGTGGTTTGCTGCTCCCAATAACTCTGTTCTAGGCTGCAAGAGAGGGATTAGGTGTTGAATGTGGTAACCAAAGGAGATGGGCCCTGTCAAAATCAGAGCAAGGGATACCCCAGCAGACCTCTTCCCATCCTGCTTACATGTGCTCCTTCTCCTCTCCTCTGTGCAGAGAGATGCCAGCAGCCCCAGTGGGACTCTCAGCTCCAGTTTAGCCCAAACCAGAGCTTTTACTGGATCAAGGAGGAGGTGACACTCAGCTGCTTTATGAACGACGCTCCTCCCCTTGCTAAGATCAGATGTGCAAACACAATTTCTCCAAACTGGATGTATGTCTGGGAGTTGGAAATTCGGGGAACATGGCATAAGTTGGCAGAGAACCTGACCTGCAGCATGGGTAAGTTGGGAACCAGCAGGTCTCCCCTGCTACCTGCACTTCTCGCTGTGGAGGGGACCTGGACACCCTGCTGTAGCTGTGAGACCCCTTGGGCACACCTCAGAGTCAGGTCCCAGCTGGGAGCACTCCCCAAGATGGAGACGGTTGCAGGCCTTCAATGTGGGACACGTTTTCTCTGTCCCTGCATCTCCTCCTCCTCTATTCCTGAGTTGTATGTCAGGGGGAGGTTGGAGGGGGATACCTGCCCCTCGGTTCACCTCTCTAAGTGTCCTGTATCACCTCCCTGCCCATGCACATGCTCTTTTTCTGCTCTTGGGGGCCCCTGGGTTTCCTCATGGGGTTGAATGCTGACATTAACCACAGCTCACCATGGAAAAGCCTTGGTCCTCCTCCTGCATAAGCATAAGCATTCGCTGAGAAAGACTCTCACACTTTCCCCTTAACAGAAAAATGCCAAAAACCTCAGTGGGATGCAAGACTTCAGTTTCCAGAGACTGAAATCGAATACCCACAGAGTATAGGACTGACACTGACCTGTTCCGAAGGTCTTGTGCCCTCCTTCCCCGAGGTCAAATGTACAAAGGAAATTCAGAAAGTGATTTCTGGAACTCCAGACTATGTGGATGCTTGGTGGAGCAGGAGCAGCACAGGTGCCTGGATGCGCATTGAGACGGATGTCCCGTGCAGGAGTAAGTGAGGCTGCAGCAGCTGTCCCGTGCCTCCCCTCTACCTTCACCCTCCATGGGGCTCTGTTCCCTGTGCAAACTGCTGAAGAGAACAATCCAGCCAGGAGACAACAGACCAGGCAGAACCATCTGGGCAAGCTGAAATCTCCTGCAGTGATTGCTGGGCAGGCCAAGTCTGGGGCTCCCGGCCGGGTGCCCAGGCCAGGGGCAGGAGCTGAGGCTGCCACCCAGGTGCCCACGGAGGTTCCTTTATCTCTGCTGTGCCTCCTGGTGCCACCCTGGAATGCACAGGTCTGCTTGCTTCTTGCTTCTTCCCCAGCTGGCCCATGGATAAGGGACCTGGGGGACATCCCTGCACCAGCTGGAGCTGGAGCAGAGGGGAATGAAGGGAGCCCTGATGGTGCGGGGCTGGCTCAGCCCTTGGCACTGGGACAGGAGGCTGTATGGGAAGGACCTGGGGGAGGAGCAATGCCGTCCATCTGGGGCTGGGAATGAAGAGCTGTCCCAGGAAGAGGCAGAGCTGTGCTCAGTGGGGCAGGGCACCACATGGCACTGCTCAGGAGAGGTGGGCAGGGAGAGATAAGATGGGAGCATCCCAACTTTGGGCTGTGGGAGGTGGATAGGAGTGTCCACAGACAGAAGTGGGTGGATAGTGCCAGGTTCATGGATGAGTGATTCTTCACAATTCCTGTGCATAAGGAAAGCCCCTTCCCAATAGGCCTTGCCCTCAGGTCACATCCTAGCAGAAGGATGGGTCACCTTCTCTCCTTTCTGAGGCTGGAGGGGTCACTGGGGATTTTTCTCCCACCACTCATCCCTACCTATTTCATCATCGCATCACCTCCCAGCCCATCTAACACCCACTTTCACCTCTGACAGGAGGGTGCCGAAGGCCCTCATGGGACTCCAGACTCCAGCTGGCTCCAGACAAGGAGANGAAGGCCCTCATGGGACTCCAGACTCCAGCTGGCTCCAGACAAGGAGAGCTATGAGAAGGATGAGGAAGTAAGCTGAGCTGCCCTGAAGGTTTCCAGCCATCCTTCACTAAAATCAAATGTCAGAGTGAATTGCAGAACCAGGATAATTCTACACTGGTATACAAAGAATTTTGGCATGGAAGAGACTCT
>VXBU01002323.1:0-18914 GCA_013400315.1 Bombycilla garrulus
ACCTTCCATTTCTAAACTGTTTTAACTTCGAAGACATCTCTATTTATATTATTTCCTCTCTATTTATATATATATCCTCTCTATTTATATTATTTCCGGGGGTACGCCACCCAATATGCCTGCCAAACTTACCATCTTTATCCTGATCGCCCCCTACATCCCAGCCTCGAACCTGTGGATTGTGCTGCAGCCCAGATGTAATGTCTGGGTAACACTTGCAGAGACCCTCAACCAAGACCATATCTGTCTCTCCACGGCAGCAGCAGAAAACCCAATGTCTACCTATCTGGTGGGGATCCCTTTCATACTCAATAATTATCCCTCTGAATTAATCGAAGATTATAACAATTCCCTTTTTAATAATTCCTTTCCCCGTACAGCATACAACCCCCTTAAATCATGGAATTCCTGGGAAAGAAAACTCCCCCTAGCCTCCTCGGAACCCCAGGAATTCAAAAATCCTTGGATCCACTATTGCCCCCTTCTGTATTACTTCTAATTATGAATTCCCAACCCAACACACCATCCTGGCCAATCCCAACAAGGAACAACACCAAGGCAGCCAATGGTGCCAAAGAATTCATACAACCAAAACAATAAATACCCTACCGAGAAAACTACCCAGAGGCACTTTCCTTATTTGTAATGGCCAGGCTTGGGCAGGCATCCCCTCTCGCCCTCACGGAGGTCCTTGTACAATCGGACGGTTGACACTGCTTTCGCCCAATATGACTCAAATTATAAATTGGAGAAACAAACATGAATTGGCCATCCAAAAGAGAAGCATTTATGAATTTGACAAAAATTGCGATGAAGAAATTGTCCATTGGAACTACGCAAATAGGGCTACAGTCTCTTTATTTTTGCCGTGGGTGGCTGCAGCAAAGGCTCTAGGTGAATTGGGCCACCTAGAGTGTTGGGTTGCTAAGCAAGCGAATTTGACATCAACTGCTCTTAGTGACCTTCTTGAGGACGAGGAATTGACCAGGCAGGCCACCCATCCAAAATCGAGCAGCCATTGATTTCCTGCTGCTGCTGCATGGACATGAGTGTACAGAGTTCGAGGGTCTCTGCTGCCTGAACATCTCGGCGAAGAGCGAGAATATCCATCAAACCATCCAGAAAATGCGGCACATGATCTCGTCCATCAAACAAGAGTCCGAGGACTGGTGGGACAATATTTTTCAAGGATGGGGAATGTCTGGGTGGCTTTCCTCGATTTTAAGGATTATTATTTGGATTATCTTAGTCATCCTTTTCATTTCTGTTGCACTGTCTGTATTCAAAAGATTTTGTATGTCCTCCCCCATTCATATTGCCCCGGTTAATGTCAGCCTCCCTGCTTCTGATAAATTTCCTCCCTATGAAGAGAATATTACAAACCCTTTTCCTGAAATCCCTTCTACCTGGTTTCATAATGTTTAGTTAAGTTCAGAATGCCACCGAGATCCCTCTTTTTTGAAAACGAAAGGGGGAGATGTGGTGGCCCTTAATTATTTTGCTTCCTTGTATAATGGTTGTGCCCTACCTCCCCCTGTTAATTNCCTTACTCCTCCCCTCAATATCCCTCATTGGATGTTTGCTTGTACCCTCCCCTTGATTTGTAGCCGTATAAGACTCCCTGCGCAGCAGTGCTTGGGGCTCTTCTGTTCTCCCCCCTTCAGCGGAATAAAACCTGTCGCTGGAACCTGAGAACCTTGGAGCCTCCTCTCTTCCCTTTATCTCGCCCCTGACACACGGCATTCCTGTAGAGCCTGAGCTCTAAGGTTCCACCCCGACAGCCTCACCTGTCAGGGTGGTTCCCCACACTTGGCATGGCCCCTCGGAGCCACAGAGTAATGGTCAGAGCTAGCCGGGATTCTAAGGGGCCGCGTCAATATACATCATAATATTTGCAGGCAGAACTTTCTATTTAACTAGTAATCTGAAGTTTCACAGCTCGCCAAGAAAACTAAAGGAGTTTGAGTGGTGGAAATTAAAATGAAGAAGAAATTCCAGCATGGTAAATGCTAAAACTTTTCACCTTACAGCTGCCAGCTGTAATCCACAAGGAGACAGTGTTCTTAAGCTCCCAGGAACTTTGACTGGGTCATTTTTTAGCAAAAACTTTCGTTGTTCCTTCAGAAAGGGAAAAAGAGGGAAGACAGAAGTCTCAAACCCCAGAAGAACCCCTACATACAGAGTACATAGCATTTATGAGGAGTTATTTTGTCCTTGAGTGTGGAAGGATTGTGGAGACTTGGTACAATCTGTTAAGATTACACTTTGCTTATTATTACAGTTGAAATTTAACAGCTGAAATGTTACAGGCTAAGTCATACTAAGCCTGAGAGGATTTTCACAATTTATGTAACATTTACATAAGATAAGGACATGGTGGTTTCTAGTTCTTTTTAACTGAAATACCTTCATCTTACTATTATCATGTTATTTCTATCTTAAACCAGCTTTTACTGTAAGATTAAATGTATTTGTTTTAAATCCATAACAAAGCCTATTTTAATAACCCATTTTGTAACAATTTTAATAAATTAGCATCAGACAAAATCAACAATGCAGTTAAGATTCCTGAAGTTACAGCTAACTTGCAGAAGTAAAGCAATACATTCAGCACCGAGGGGTGCTGAGCATCACATTGCTGTGCTGAGACCTTCAAAAAGCAAAACCACATCTGAGTAAGTGAGAGGCCCAACAGTTGCCTCTTTTTTCCTCTAACAAAAGAAGGAGCAATGGAAAACTGTTTTGGGCAGGTCCAGGGAAGCCTGAACTTAAGAAGTATGGCAAGGCAAGGGAAAGATGGGAAAGACACAGACTCTGCATATCTCACACTCTACGTATCTGTTTATCATGTTTTGTCTGCCTGTGTCTGTGGGGCTCTCCTTTGCCCCGGGAGACCCCACAATGTACAGAAAAGTCCAGGTTTCCGGCCCGTGCTGCTGAAGGAGTAGTCTGGAGTCGTTTGTTCGTGTTCTCAAGAAGTTTATTAGTTCCTTATCAAAAGTAGATTTCTCTGCCCTGCCAGGGTTGACACAGAATGTGTCCAGAGACACACTGTGCCCGCCCCGGGTGAGCTGTAATCTTTTATACTAAAAACTACGTATTAAATGTTTACAATTAATTACCAATCTGTGCCCCTCACATCACCATGTCCAGATCTGTGTCAAACCAATCCAAAAGTGCCAGCATCACCAAGAAGGTGGAGGTTATGAAGAAGAACATAAGATAACATGCCAGGTGTAAAGATTCTCCATCTTGTGCCTCAGACCCCCCGTACAGATCTCCAACCCCCCTGTACAGGGCTTTAAACCCCCCGTACATACACTCAAATTCTTTTCTTTTTACTTATAACTACTACTATTTTTCTATCTAAGTTTTTGTGACTTGAAAATCCTCATACAAAGTTGACAACTTGTTCCATGGATTAGAATCAGAGCCACAAGCATTTTTAGTATCATTCCAGGGTCCCTGACACCTCTGGCAAGGCTGAAAAGCCTCCTGACCAGGTTTTGGGTCAGCCAAAGGCATCATAGGAACCCCCTGGGTTCCAACATGTCTATGTGGTGAGAGAGTGAAAAAGGGAAGAAAGAGGCATAAGAAATACCAAATAATCAGTAAAAGGTTAAATCTCGAGATGAAATAGCCACAAATGCAGAGCTTAGAGGGAATACTGGAAGATGACAAACACCTGAGCAAAACTGAGTGCTGTGTTCCTTGCTAGTGGCTATAGCTTATAAAGAAGTATCTGGATCCAGAATGAACTTGTTTTCCTGCTGGAAATATCCCAGAGAAGTCTCTATAAGATCTAGATATGCAAGGCAAGCAAAATAACCTAGTATCATAACCCTTACAGTTCATTAGTTACTGGGGGAAAAAAAGTAATCTTGACAACACTAAGTAAGTGCATTAGACAAGAAAGGGATAGGGACTTAGTAGTCTATGTGTTCACTAGTTTTAAATAGTGGTTATTTTTTCAAGTACTTCTTGATTGTGCATTTAAATTGCACCTTTGTTGTTAACTGATCTTGGTTTTGTCTGAGGTTTCTTCCATGTCCATTTCTGTGGAACATAATTTTGATTGGTACTATAAAACACTTCTGCAAAACGTAATAGAGAACAAATACCTTGTGTTATGGAAGAATTCCATGAAGTCCCTAGACTTAGTTTGCTTTAATTCAGATTCACATAGGTAGGTTTAGTGCTAGTCAAGACTGTGGGCAGAATTAGAAATACATCCTTAAACCAAGCTTAAAAGATTATTGTATCCTGTCATTTTCAATGCAGCTGTCACTTTATGACTTCTCTTCCAGTTAGAAAAGGGAGGCAAAATTTATATGGAAATCTACTGCTATTCTGTGGTTCTTTTGGTCTGAAGTAAGTGTGGGGGGTTGGGGTGTTAGTTTTTTCTTTTTTTTTTCCGTCCTCTTTAGTTATGGAATTTTTTGTCCCATTTGTTGTGGGGGAACCTGATGGCCGACGCTTAAGTGTATTTGCAAGACAAAGGCTTGCCGGGCCGGGTTGGTTTTTGGGAGGAGAGAGGACACTCAGAGCTATGGTTGCTTGGAAAAGGACAGGCCGTTTTTTTCCTGCTGCTGCTGCTTCTGCTTGCCCCGCTGGGACCCATCTGATCCATCCCTGCACCAGGACTCCTGCGTTCCATCTTGGAGCTTCTTCTGTTCTCCTCAGAGCAGCCCGTCTGGAGCCATCTACGACTACAGACTGCCTACGGGGTTTGTGAAGCAAGGCCTTCCCCATCCCTCTTGCCAGCTCTGCCGCGGGGTGGGGGTGTCCCTGACCTTTTTTTTCCCTTTTTTTTCTCTGTAGTAGGTGTTATTGTTAGTACCATAGTTATTGTTAATTTGTATCTTGTTATACTCATTAGTAAAGGACTGTTATTCCTCCCCATATCTTGCCTGAAGGCCGCTTAATTTCAGTAATTCGGAGAGAGGGGGGGAGTTCTGAGGGAGGGTTCTGCCTTTCCCTAGCAGATACCTGTCTTCAACCCAAGACAGTAAGTCACAGGAAAATGGAAGTAGTAAACACAAGAGAAAATGGTATGTTATACTTGTGTTAAGCTGCATTTACTTGGTTTGACCCAGGGATAAGCACATGAAATCAAAGATCCGAAGGAAACATATCTATATAATTCTGAAGTTTTCTTTTTGGTCCTGAAATCCTAAAAATCTAACTCCCTTCATGGCACTTTGGAGGCAGGTCATTAAAAAGAAAAACCTTTTTCACTGGGCATGGAAGGAGCCTTTTCCCTCTTAGCAGTCCATATGGTGTGGCTATAAAAAAGATAACTCCACCACCAGGAAGTCTGGCTGTCCAAAGAGCCAGCATTTAGTAAAAAACATTTTCCTTGTAGGCAGTGAATGAGCCTGCTAGGAATATTCTGATGATGGGATACAGTCCTTTCCAGAAGTCAGATTTTTATGCAAATTTCCCATCAGTATCACTCTAAGAGAAGGCACACTGCATTTAGTGTGACCACTAAAAAGCATGAACCAGAGTATAATTTGAATCTCACGTCAAAACCAGCTAGTCAGTGAGGAATTATCTCCTGGCAATAGTAAAGAGAAATGTAAGAGAGACACAGATTTCAAGACTTCAGGATAGTTATCACATTTAAATCTTTTCTGACACAACAGAGCTACCTTCCCTGCCATCACATTTCATCATTGAGTTTCTATGGCAGGAAAACTGCATACAGAAGAGCTCTTATCCTCTAGCTAAAATCATACATAAAGGGGCTTAAGTTGGAATCTCTTAGACCATAAGTATTTTCCTACTTAAGCATTAAGAAAAGCTTCAGAGAATGCATCACTTTGAAATAATTTTGATAAGGAACTATAGGTGTTTTGTAGAAAGCATTTTTAACAAATTTCTGAGGGTTTGGGAAATTATGCTTCCTTCTTAAAATTTGCCAGGCTTGCTAGTTCAGCAAGACCTGTTGAAAGTATTGCTTTAATAAGTGGCCACTTCTGCTTTGCTCAGTAAAAAGTAATTATTTCTCTAGTTATCTTTTCTCTGTCAAATGCAAAATCCTATCCAAGTTTAAAAGGTTTATTTGTTTATAGTTATTATTAATATTATTCTTGCTTGTTTTGGCTATTATTTACACTGGCTACTTAGAGAACTTTTACACTATTGATATTTATAGAGTGCAAAACTTATGCCAGTTGAGATACTTACAGTACTTTGAGTGATGAATAGCTAGAAGAGGTGTGGTCAAGGAAAAGAGACTTTATTTTCCAAAAGACACTGCTTAATTTACTCGATACAATTTAAGGGATAATTTTCTCATGTAACAGGTTTTGTATATTTTTCAGATACAGCCTTCTTCAAAATATTTTCAATTTGTCAGTAACTATGCTTCTGCCTCCTTTATTTGATACTGACAAACTGATCTCATATAGCTGCATTTCAGAAGTGACCTTTTAAATAATTTTTCATTTTTTCATAGAAGGATGTAAAAATGGCTATATATACATTCTGAAGAAGTTCAGAGTGACATGCTGAAAAGACAGGTGACTGCTTCACAACTGGCCCACTTTATTAGCATTTCCAGTATGTGAATATCTCTTATTTTATTCAAATGAACCATGTTGTCATGCTAATTGCTTTTAATTTTCATTGATAATGTTTAATTTTCACTGTTAATGTTTCTTCAATATGTTTTCCAGGGTCATGCATTTTCTCTTTTCCTACAGGTTGTGTCAGGCACCAGAAAAACTTGCAGGTTACCACAATATCCTGGACATGAAAATAGCCTTAGTGCATTACTTTTTTCCAATGCTGCTAACCTGGCATGGGTAGTTTAAGAGAGTATATCTTTGAAAATATTGTTCTTTCTTTGACTTCTTTTCCTTTTCTCAACACCATAGCTATCTGTCAGATGTATAACATGGATGCCTCTCCCTCCTTAGTGTTTCATCATGTATAATTTCCAAATGCTCTGGAAGCGCTCAGTAAAGCTGAACAATATCCCTTTTTTGAAGACTTATTGCATGCAGGTTCTAAAGCTGCACATATTTTCTATGGATGCTTGAGTGCTTTATCATGTCTCCCTCTCTTTTTCCTCTTTCAGTTCACCTGTGGCCCAAGATATCTTATTCAACGCATTTTTGTTGGGGATCATTACACTGACATTTGTATTTTTATGGAAGTTTTCCTTTAATGTTGACTGTGAGATGAGTAGATTTCCTAATGAAATGTACATCAAAGAGTTTGTTCACTCTTTCATGGATGTTCTTCAGAGAGAAATGAGGGACAGACATCTTGAAAATTAAATTTAAATTACTCCTGAAAATGCATAAGCTGCAAACTGCTCATCTCAGTAAAAGTTTTAGCCAATGGAAAAGGCCAGCTGGAATAGAAAGCCAGGTTCAGCCATGTGAGTGGGAAGATGGAAGAGGTTAGTCAGGCCCCTTCGGAGCCAAAAGCTTTAAGAGATTTTCACGCCCACTGTCATCACTCTTCCCTTTCTCCCCACTCCGTCCAGCTATCCTTGAGCTTTTTTCCTTGAGCTCTTTTTAACCACTGCCACTTTTTCTTTCNAGCAGAAGCCAGCAGGCCTTAGCCGTATTTGTCCCTTCTGGTCATGTTTGCTCTGCCTCAGGCCACCATCATGCACCATCACCTCTGTGGAGCACTGAGCCCCCGGCAGCTCACCTGTGCATCCAGCTGCCTTTCTTCAGTCTCCCCTTCCCCCCACTCCATTTGCCCTGTGCTGCATTTTCACCTAACATCTTAGTCTCATTTACACAAACTCTTCTTTACATTTCCCCTGGCAAAAGAAAGGATTCACTGAGTGAATAAAAATTATACCTGAATGTGTGTCCATGAAAGGTAGTGAGAGGACAAAAAGTAAAGAACAAGGAAAGCTACAACAAGGCGTGATAGAAACCAAGATACCCACTAAGTCCTATTCAGACTTCACTAAGCTAGTGTGCAAGGGAAAAGGAGACATGGAGATAATTCAGACATGGAAACATAGAAGAACCTTAATATGTGAGGAAAATTCAGCATTTCATTGTCGTAGACTGGTTTATAATACTTCATGGAGGACTAAATCAGACATTTACGCTGAAGGAATGTAAATTCAAAGGAATATTATTAAGGGCCTGTGAATATGGGAAAAGAGAACATGATAATGTCATAATTCACCTGGAAGAATAATGTCTTTAATATTTTACTATTAGACTCTGACCTAATACGTGACACATAGAAAAAATTATTCATATTATAAATAATTAAAGAGATTCTATAGCATTTTCTGCAGGGATGTAAATAGTATAGCTGAAATATAACTGTAAAAGTTGCTTTTTTTGTGTATCTGCATCAGTTATTAAAAAACAATTGTATTACACTTTGCAGCAAATAACTTCAGTGAGGAACTAGAAATACCTTTATTATCACACATGGACATTAAAGGTCTTCCATTTTAAATCTGCTTAAATTAATGTGGGCAGTTCCATGTAACAAGCTGCACAGTCTGGCTGTTTGTGGTAAATGTCTGTAATAGAGAGGTCCAAATATTGTGCCATGTTGATAACTGTGCTGTTTCATTTGCAGAAAGTTGCCCTAGTAGTGATAACTAGTCATCTTGTTTAAGTTATGCAACTCCTCGAGTCTGTACAGATCCAGTCTCTTTTGGATCATATCTGAGTGGAGGCACTTAATCCATCCCCTGGCTTCCAGGTGGATCTGGAGAGCCATTAGGAGATAGAGCTGTTGCTGAGGAAAGGGACCAAACTGACACAGGTTGAGCTGTGGTTTAGAACAAAGAGGTTTTGTTGCTTCAGGGAATTGACATATGATAAAAGCACTATTTGTAGTGACAGTAGCATCAGAACAAAAAAATAATGTATCATGGAAAGCTCAGGTCATATGCTCATCTATCCTAACATTTGTAAAAGAATAGCCTTCTGTGAAATGCAGGTGGTCCACAAAGAGAGGGATATAAAATGCCTAAATCAAAATACAAGCTTCAGATAATGGCTGAAGTAGGTCCCCAGAGGATCTCCCTTCCTCGAACCAACTCTGTACATGACAGCCTGTAAAAGGGAGGAAAGAAACAGATAATTTTACAGTACTAGTTGTGAGAGCTGAGCGTTGCCAGCAGATGAGACTGCTTCAGACCTGCTGTTGTTTTAGGAGAATCCAACACTAAACAATGCTTGCAATGGCACAAATGAATCCTATAAAGCACATTTAACTGTTAAAGGTCTGGACACAAAGGTGAAGTAATTCCAGCTGTCCTGCTGGACCACATAAAAGTGGATCTGTAACTAAGGTATTCATACCAGGTGCAAGTGACTGATGCAACCAACATGATGGCAGATCAAGAGTTCTTGTAAATCTCATCAGGAAAGGCCATTTATTAAGGGCTTCAGCATGTTCAGCTGTTTCATGTCAGCAGATCTGACTGAATTTCTCTGTTAACAGACCTTATAAAGTTTCTGTGATTATCCTAGTCCTCACTCTAAATTTTTGGTTGTGGATACTGAGCTAGAGGAAAGATAGTTGAAAGATTCCTTGACAACACAGACCTTATTTCCACTCCCATTTTAGTTTCTATCTGGCTGTATTCAGACATTTCCTAAGGCAAGCCTTTTCCAGCTGAGGAGCAGAACACAGCAGAGATATTTTAAACAACAGCAGGAAAGTACATGTTGAACTGCTTTTCATGTCACTTTTCACATGCAATAGTGATCCTGGAGAGTGAGAAGCTGAACTTAAATAAACTGCATGAATTGTCCCTTTCTGAACATGTGGAGAATAGACTAGAGGCATTAATTCACATCTTCCCCAGTGAAGTTATAGTACAGTCTGTGAAAGCTATGGGCTGCATTAATTTCTCTCTGTGACTCTGCAGTGACTTTCTCATAGTCCCTAGAGAATGAGTTCCCTCTGAACTGGGCCTGAACTAGATATCCACTCCAGTGGCATTGCAGACATCACAAATTAAGCATAATCCTAGCCAAATTAAGTAAAGCAACTGAGCTAGTATAAATTGCGCAGCTGGGGTGAAAAATTAGTTTCTCAAATGATATTCATGTTATTGTTATACCCATTATCTGATTATTACAGATTACACTATTTATATATAATGAAACAAATGTGCTTTTCCTCAAGTGTTCAAGCTTGTTCTGTGTTTTCAGTTAAAATCCTTAGTTATGGGAGTAACCATGAACTGACAAAGGCTGACCTGTGGTCAGTACAGGCTGGGGGATGAACAGATGGAGAACAGGACTTGGGAGTGCTGGTGGATGAGAAGCTGGACATGATCCAGTAGTGTGTACTCACAGCCCAGAAACCAAACATATCCTGGGTTGCATCCAAAATTGTGTGGGCACCAGGGCCAGGGAGGGGATTCTGCCCCTCAGCTCTGCTCCTGTGAGACCCCACCTGCAGTGCTGCATCCAGCTCTGGGGTCCCCAGCACAGGAAGAACATGGACCTGTTGGAGTGGATCCAGAGAACTCTACCAAGAGATTAGAGTGATGGAGCACCTCTGCTATGAGAAAAGGCTGACACAACTGGGTTTGTTCAGGCTGGAGAAGAGACGGCTTTGGGGTGATCTAATTGCAGCCTCCTAGTACCAGAAGGGAGCCTACAGGAAATATGGAGAGAGAATTTTTTCATGAGCCTGTGGTGACAAGACAAGGGGAAATGGCTTCAAACTGAAAGACAGTAGGTTTAGATTAGATGTTAAGGAGAAATTCTTGACTGTGAGGGTGGTAAGCCACTGGAACAGGTTGCCTAGAGAAGATATCCCATCTCTGGAAGTGTTCAGAGCATGGACCCCATGGTAGAAAGATTGGAATGAGATGATCTTTACATTCACTTCCAGTCCAAGCCGTTCTATGATTCTACGATTCTATGGGTCTATGATTCTATGACTACTCTGGACAGTGCAGACTGTCTCATGTGAGTGACACAACTTGATACTGCAGCAACTCTGGCACACCAGTACCAGCCATGGCTGGATTACACCAGCTGCAGACCACAAGATTTCAAAAGGCACAGGCCTGACATGGTAATTCTATAGGACTACTGCAAATAATTTGAAGGGTCCAGTGAAAATGACATAGCAAAGAATCAGAAAATGGGGCTTCGGAGGCAGCAAAGGTAGACTTGTTGGACCCCCTGAAAATCAGTTCTTTAGCTACACTGGAGTAGCTCCACTGACTGCTGAAAAATAAAGGTTAGAAAACTAAGTTGCACCTCTAAGGAATATGAATTTGTGTTATTGTTATTTCTTTGGAGTTTTTGAAAAAGAGTAAAAGTATTTTTTAAAATATATTTAAGGCTGTAACTTGAAAAAATAATTTAAAAAATCAACTGAGGTGCAAAACTGGTCCATTACCTAATGTTATTCTAACCTCCTCTGAGACTCATGGTTCCTGACTAAGGATTTGTTTATAAGCTGGTGATACTTTGCTCTCAATGCTCAGTATCTGAGCTACTTAAATTAAAGTTAGCTTGCCTATCTCAACATTATATTGCAGTCCTATACAAGATGCCAATGTAGATGTATACACCTCAGATCTCCAACATTCAGGTCAGTTATGGTTTGTCGAGAAACTGTTAGAAGACAATTCACAGGGAAAGAACTGTCTTAAAAATGTCTTCTTTAATTTCTGTCTTTTTCTTGCACAAAGGGTAGTCTTGTATTTTCAGTCTGCAGAGCCTCAGGCAATTCACACAGTACAGAATAATACTATTTTATTGAGAAATTAATTAGAGTGAAAGGTATTGGAGAGCTCTGTAACCTCAGAGAGCATCAGAAAGTCAGTATTTCACAGAGGTGTTGCAAAACTCCCCTTCAGCCAGGTATTACAAAGTCACAGTAATACCTCTGTGAGGAAATGTACCAATTATTCACTCAATACCTATCCATGTTGTTCAGGAAGGACACAGGCCCAGTATCACATATACTGAAACCTTGAAAATGGATTTAAGATCCATTACCTGCATGTTTTCTAGCCATATTAGTAGTTGTCCTGCTTTTTGCACCAGCTTAAAGTCTCTTTGCTCTTGGGCCACTTTACCCTCCTTCTTTTTTCAGTGACTTGAATGTCTTTAACCAGGGCAAAGGAGAGGTATCCCACTGCACTGCTGTTAAACAGTGGTTTTGTGCATCTGCTGACTTTGCACAATTAGGAATAGGATCATCAGGAAACAAAATGTGTGCTTGTCCTAGGTTACAATGTAAAAGTATGCCAGAAGGTATGTATTCTATCTCAATCTTCATGAACTGTTGAAACCAGGAGGGGCAGTGTTTTCCTCGCCTTCTCCCCCGGATTATCTCCTGATAATGGCCCATCAGTGCCTTGCCCCATGAGTCATAGATAACTCCCTCCAGGAGCTGTTTCTGTTTAATGGGCAATCAAGGACCTATCGCATGACTCATAGAATGACATCAGCCTAATGCAGCTGGGTCCAGAGGGTCAGACCCCCTGCTGCCACAGATTGCCCGGACAGCGGGGTCCCGAGAGGGATGTCTCTTGTCCTGGAGATTCTCAGCAGATACCCTAGCCGCAGGGCTAACCTAGCAAGCTCAGCCTGAGGCTATCAGGCGGTTCAGCTCTCTTAAGTGATTCAGCTGTTAGTGATTTCCAGCTCTTAGCCTGCCAGGTTTTGCCATTGCTAGCTCAAGGGAAGAAGAGACGAGAAGCGCCATGCAGAATATTCCACTAAGTAGTTTAATGCAACTTCCATGAAGGGTGTCCAGGGACAGCGTCTTCTCCCGAACTGGGCAGGAGTAGGGGTTTTTATAGGGTTAGTTAGGATTGGGGGACTAGCCAATAGTTTAGGGTCAGGGTGAGCTAACCTATAATCTTAGGACATCTGGAATATAGCCAATAGTGTTACAGGGAGATAACAGAGGGTCTTAGGAAGCAGAGCCTAGTCCATGACTAGGCATTTTCTCTCCAGGGAGGCCTTGCAAAGGGCTCTGTGACTGCAACATCAGCCCATCGTGAGATGCTCTGCCCAGGGGGAGGAGACCAGCATTCCCACCTGGATATAATCTGGGAGTTTGGACAGAACAGGCAACTGCCTTCTACTGGATTCCCAGAGGAGCAGCCTCTTCTCCCACTGGATTCCCAGAGGAAGGACCAGACCCTTCTACATCACCACTGGACCATTGGAGGAAAACTCCACCCTTCTACAGGATGTCTGCTTCAACAGAACCATCTGTCACTCCAGGACTACTCCAGCCACCATTCTAACTGGACTGCTACCGACACCCTGACTGACAGGGTGTCAGGTTGTGTTCTAACTGTCAGGTTGTTTTTTTTGTAATACTGCATCTTGGTCTGATGGGATTTCTCTTTGAGCCAGGTGTTATGAGCTCTTGGAGCTCCCATCCACGTCTGGGTTTTGTTTTACAAATACCCACGGCTTAAAAAGAGAGGGAGAGACACCTCAGGTGGTGCTGGAAACAAAAAGGTTTATTTACTTACAAAATAACAAACTCTCTACTGAGAAAAAGCCGTGCCAGAGACTACAGATTTATGCCTCTGCTACACACCCCCAAAATGCCACAACGTCTTGGGTAAAATACTTTTTATCACTAATGGCTCAGGCGGGGCTTTGGCAGTCATCCAATCCAGGTAGCCCCAGGGGTGGGGTGATGTCCAGGAAGTCCAATGAAGTGTCCCGGTTCAGAACATCTCCAAATTGGGAAAGAATGCTTGGGCTTTTTACCTTTTAAGGGGGACAAAGACAGTTTCATCTTTCTTCTTGGTCTCGGCACTCTGCCTGTAGGAGGCGCTACACTGCAACATTGGTCTAATTTTTCTATTAAGTTGTAGTTTGTTGGGCTTTGTTTTATTTTATTTATACATGTTAGTAAAGAACTGTTATTCCTATCCTCGTATCTTTGCCTCAGAGTCCTTTAATTTTAGAAATTATAATAATTTGGAGGGAGGGGGTTTACATTTTCCATTCCAAGAGAAGCTCCTGCTTTCCTTGGCAGATACCTGTCTTTCAAACCAAGACAGTGCTTGAAGCCTAACAGGAATTTGTAGACCTGTTAAGGAAACTAGTCAGTCTGAGCATTCACAAAACTCTCTGGCAGTCTGGGACAGAATCCCCTCCACAGGTCCAGTGAGCCCACAGGTGGCCACACACCCCACTCACAATCAGATAGGTTTCCTGACCGGTTTAATCCTAGGTTTCCCATAGCAAAGTCTGAGATGTCTCATTCCATAAAGCCATTTGTTCACAGCACAGTAACACAAAAACAGCCCAGGCTGGTGCCTCCAAGGAGAGACCCTCAACAAAGGAACCCCTGGGCTTTTATACCCTCACAGTCTACCCAGGCTTAAGTTTTGCTTTTCCTCTTGAGTCCTTGGCTCCTGCTGTGCCTCCCAGTGTCCATCCACCTGGTTGGCACCACTTTCTTTGTGCCATTTGGTAACCAAAGGGTTGGCAGTTTATGGCCTCTTGTCTCAGGCTTCCTCCCAGAGCTCAACTTGCATGTCAGTCTGCAGCTGCAAATAGAGCTACCTGCAGCAGATGTATTCCTCAACAGACCATGCTGTCAGGCTGACAGCTAATGTACTGCCACCAACATTGTTTCCAAATTTGTTCCACCGAAGTCAGCTTGGGCAAAAAATCATTATGTGACTGCCGGAGACCTGTGACTGCTGGACACCCTGTGCAGCTTAGTGGGGAGCTGTTTCAGCAAGCTTCATTCTAGAAAGATAAATTTGACTAGCTCTCTTCTAAATGAATTGCAGCATTTCACTCTTTCTGTACCTGACCAGTACACCTTAGCCTTGATAGATCTCTCTCTGATGCTTTTTTATTTCTTATAACTAGTCTCTAGGTTTTATTTCTTATAACTAGTCTCACACTATAAATTTGCAGAGACTTATTCTATATCTTTTCCATTTGTCTTTTCTTCCTTGTTCCTGCTTCCCAAAGCCCTATGATTAGTATTTTGAATGTATTCCTTTCTACACCTTAGTTTGCACATTACTGGCTTTGGCCTGCATTTCTTACTTACAGCCTTCTGAAGTCACACTGATGACAACAATTCATTATACAATGAAATATAATAAATTAATAACATTATTGTTTAATTGACAATTGTTTTGGTTGCCATCATATAAAGGCTTAATTTGACAATAAACTACTTCTGATTAATTCATTATCCCTGATCCTCACCATTAATTTTACAGGGACTTCAACTGTAGAGTCTTCATTGAGAACTTCTTTGGGCAAGTACAAATGGAGGTGTCTTGCAGTGATGAGGCTTTATTCTAATTTTTGCTCAATCACATATTCTTCTCCCCTATTTCTGTGGGCACCTGAGGTGGATTTATATTCTGAGCAATTATTTTTATGTATTGGATGCAAAATATCTGCCAAGTAATCACCTGCAGATGAACCTGGAAGGTCTCTGAGCCCTTAGATTATTGTCTGTCATCACCTACAGCCATTCTCTCTGTCAGGACTGCTAGATTCATTCCCTTTCCCAGCTCTCTGAGAATGCCACTGGAAGAACCAGTGACACTCTTCTCTCAACAGTCAGATTTGTCAATATAGGAATACCTCATAAAGTTTTTGTTTTATTGTAATTTTTTTAAAGTATGTTTTTAGAACTGTCTCTGATCAAATCACCATAGGGTTCCTTGTCTTTAAAGCTCAAGTTTGCCTATCACTGTGCATGCTAGTGCCAAGTTAGAGTGGCTGCAGTGGATGACAGAAGGGATGTGTTGAAGCAGCAGCTCACAAACTTTTTTTTGGTCTGTAATGCAACCCTTAGCAGTCCTGTGCTCTGTCCTCTAAGACTACTTAGGCCTGCAGGTGTCATCCTCAGGCCCAAGAACAGACACTCATACCTGTTTGCCTGCTGATTTCCTTCACAGACTTATCTTAACTGGCATCTTCTGTGTCTCTTACTGCACAAGAAGGTTGCTCCCATGGGAGAATTGCGCACAGACTCTAGCATCTCCTGTGAGACGCTTGCAGCCCAGCTAAGGCCAAAGTCCTAACAAGGGGCTCTCTAAAACAGACATGGAGAGCCCTTATTGAATGTTCAAATACCCTGAAGTGTCAGTTCATGTTGCTGCTCCATGCCAAGGACAGAAGGATCCTTTTCCTTCACCCTCCATTACAGGGCCCAAGAGCCAAATACCCTCATTGAACAGGCTGTCTCTTGCTCTCCAGATGTTCACCCTCTCCTGGGCAGTGACATAGGAAAATGTTTCATGTAACAGGAAATTTAGTGGTTCCTGCACATTCCTGAAAGCTTTTAATGAGGCTGAGGCTCATTAAAACACACCCAACTCCCACACCATGAGAGCTGAAGTAAGAGCATAAAATACCAGATTAGTGTTACTGCAGGTGAGAAGATACACCAAGCCTTGTCTGGAAAAGCAGGAAAATCATTCTGGCACTAAAAAATTAAGAAGTCTTCTGAAGCCCCACTTGGCTGCACGATCTGAAGAGAGAGAATTGTGATGGAGGCCGTAAGTAGGCAGTAATATGTCAAAGAAACAGCCTGGCTTTCTGTCTCCTTATGCATAAAGCCCGGTATTTCTTTATTCTCCTTCTTCCATCAAATCACTGCCACCAACTTTCATCAGTTAACCACTAAAGTCTGCAAATCATTCACTGTGATCTGACTCCATGCTCCTTCTTATCTGAAGTGATTGCTCTCCTTTTGTTGTCTAGTCAACATGTGCAGAGAGCATGGAAATCAAAGGGTTCTTTCAGATGCTGCTTCCAGCATGAAAGTGTTCAGAATAGGGAAATCAGTTCACAGATCTTGTCCAGAGGATGGACTTCAAGGGAAGTGGATAAGCAGACTAAATTCTATATTGACTAAGAGGTTCAAAGACTCTACAAATTTAGACTTGTGTTATTTATAATCTGTTCCACATGGGATTCCCTCTTAGATCTGTCCTGGACCTATCTCCATTACTCAGACAGAATGAGACCATGAATAAGGACAGAAAATACTGCAGTAAGGGAGAAATCTGGGAACTTTCATAGTGGCACATGATCTCTCTTTGTGATGACAGGGTCAGATTGGTGTACTGTACATTTCACTGGGAATGATCACGTGTTCCTGGCACAACAGATTAATGATCAACTAAAACTGAAAATATTTGCACTTTACAATCCCCTTTTCCTGTCCTTCCTACAGTGCCTGCAATATCTCCTCTATATACTGATGGAGTATGCCCGGGTTCTCCAGCAGTGTACAAAAAAGTCCTTTTCTCATCAGCTGTCTGAGCCGAAGAAGCACTCTGGAGTCCTTAGTTCGTGTTCTCAAGGCAGTTTATTAGTTCCTTATCAAAAGTAGATTTCTCTGCCCTGCCGAGGTTGACACAGCAAAACTTTCTGAGACACACTGTGCCCTGCACACTCTCTGCCCTGCAAGGGAGATCGAGCCACACTGTCAGCACACCCTGTCCTGCACACTGTGCCCTGCAAGGGAGATCGAGGTACACTGTCTGTCTACTCTCTCTGTCTGCTCTCCACTCTGCCCGCTCTCCGTATCAGCTCTATTCTTTTATACTATCAACTACATATCCAATGTTTACCATTAATTTCCAATCCATGACCCTTACATTACATTGTCCAGCTCTCTGACAAACGAATCCAAAAGTGCCAACATCACCAAGAAGATGGAGGTTAGGAAGAAGAAGAAGAGATAACATGCCATGTGTAAGAATTCTCCATCTTGACTCCCAGACCCCCCTGTCCAGAATCTCAAACCCCCCTGGACATGGGTCCAAATCTTTTCCTTTTCATCTATAATTACTACTATTCTACTCTTTAAACTCTGGTGACTTGCAATTCTTCTTATAAGTTAGTAATTTGTCTCATGGATTAAAATCAAAGCCACAGGCATTCTCAGTATCAATCCAGGTTCTCTGACACCTCTGGCAAGGCTGAAAAGCCTCCTGACCAGGTTTTGGATCATTCTGAGATGCCATAGGAACACCCTGGGTTCCAACAGAGTACACCTCAGCTTTCTGCTTGTCTCCCTAGATTCTCACCATTCTTCACCTACAGGAGCAGCCGAATGTAGCACATTGCTGCAAGCCTGTCCAAACCGAGGGGGCCACACTCCACTATGGGGTGTGAAAGCATCCATTTCTTGAACATCTCAACCCAAAGCCCTAGATTTTATTAGAGTTTAAAGGTTACATTTTAGAGGGTGTGCATCCTTAATTCCTAAATCTTCATTCCTGCCCTGGAAGACATAATGGATGAAAGTCACTTATTAAGTCTTGTTTTCTTTCCAAACAAATCCTACAGCTTTAAGCACACTTTTTTTCATATTACTTTAAAGAGTAAGATGTAAGGAGCTGTCTTTATGTTCCCTGTATATCTTTCAGCAATTTGCCTAGCCCAAGCAAGAATGCTAGTGTTTATATCCTCTATGTTATGAATAAAAGTCTTGGCAGGAGATTTGCTCCTTTTAATGCCTTTATTAAGCAGATTCAGCTCTAGGTGGGTGCATAGGTTGAATTCCACTGCTGCTCCCGATTATGCCAGTCCAGTGAAGGAGAAGTGAGTCCTGAGTAGGACTGGGAAGCCTTTCTTCTCGCATGAGTCCCTCCCTTCTCGCGTTTCCCCGAGGTTACAGCGATATTTTTTTTAAAGCTTTAATTAATAGCCCCGCTTCTTCCCGAGTAGGGCGTGCTGCTACTTTATTTAAATAATGTGTAGTTTCGGGGTTTTAAGTAATTTTTCCTAGTTGGTATTTAATGTCCCCGCGTCTCTTTATTTGCACATGCTGCGCGCTCAGCCCTTGATTGCGAAATCGGAGTTTCTGATTTCCCAATCAAGGCTCTCTTGTACGCCTGCTCCTGGTCTTCTGCGCCACCCTGTGTCTCTCGGGTCTTTCTAGCTGCACTTCCGGCACCGCCGCACACAGTC
>VXBU01002324.1:0-35758 GCA_013400315.1 Bombycilla garrulus
GCAGTGCAAAACCTCCTGGACAGAAATAAGGATATTTGAGGAGAGAGAAATTGTCCCAACAAGTGTGGCAGATGTCCGGCATGACGAGGACATGGAAGGCAAGGAAGAGAAGGCTTTTCTGGAACATGAAAAGAACAGAGGAGATTTCCTTTGATCCAGAAAGCTACCAATACATTTCAGTTAGGAAAGCATGAGGAAAATACCAGTACACAGAGAATATTGTGAAGAAGTATTCAAGTCCTTTTCTTTACTGTGGCTTCTAACAGATCTGATTTTTCTGTGTTCATAGAATTATTTTATCAGCCATATTAATTGCATTCTAGCAATTTAGAGTGTTAGAACCCTTTTTGGTGGCTTCTGGCAAGTCAAATAAAAAAAATAGAAATGGCTTTGTTGTCCACAAAAATCAGATTCACTATCTGGTGTGAAAGAAGACAATAATTACACACTCAATAGAGACATGTATTTCAGAGTTGCACTAGACTGGGTGCTTGGTGGTATTCCACAAATAAAGAACACAATTACAAAAACTTTTTGCAATTTATACATTTTAGCAAACAAAGGAATTAGTGGTTACACATTACTTAGTTCTCGTATGAATTAGTATTCTATCTTCTATTGGTTAATGATTCTCTTGCCTCTCATGATAATTAGTTCACATGCTCAGTCTTTCTCTTCTTTTGGGTCAGTGGGTATCTTGGCTCAGCAGTCTGAGTCAGAATTACCTTTTACCCCACTGGAGCTGATTTCAACTCGATTGCTGAGTTGGCTTTGTTAGTTTCTTTTATATCTTGGGAGTTCTGGCAAATGTACTTGTGGCCCATACATTCTTCACTTTTTGTGTCCACTATCCTTCTTCACAGCTTTTTTAACCTCCCCCTAGATCTGAGAGCATTGAAACCTGTCCAGCCCTAAATATTAACAAAGCATTTCTACCAGCATGTAATTTGTTTTCCTTATTACACATGAACATCACTCAGAGCTTGCTCGCTGCTATATGTTTCATGTATTAGATCGCCCTTCTTGATTAGTCTCAAGATCACACAAAGATCAAACATTAAAAAAAATACTTTTAAAGAAAATTTTACCAATTTCATATTTTGCAAGAGCTCCAGCCTAGGACTCTGTGCCAAAAGATATTTCAGTCACAGGCTGTATTTCCCGGGGACCCTCATTGCCTCACAAAAACCTGTCCCTCTTTCCTGTGCTCAAGAGGAATAGTGTCAGTCTTAAACATTAAAAGTCATGGGGCTGGTCCCCAGATTAACAGCAAAGTTCAGGAATCACGCAGCTTAAAAGTAAAAATACATCTCATTCTCTACCTCCAGTTAGTAGAACCTTGGAGTGTACATGTGCTACATCTTCATGTTTTTCTGTTAGTTGCTGAGTTCCATACTTTTTTTTTTCTTTTTAAACAGTCATAACTCTATGGCTTCTTTTTTTTTTCTTTCAGCAGCTAGGTCTCTAATAAACTTCAACTTAAAATCAGATTGTGAGCATTATGAACCTTGAATAAGTCTAATTGCAGCTGATCAGGACTCAAAACTCCCATCAAAAAAATCCTTCTCCAATGTGAAAAATTACCACAAGATTTGTCAAAAGCTGTTTTTACCCGGTGCTATTTTAAAGAGCAATTCAGAAACTATAGAAAACATGTCTTTTCTCCATGTGCATATCATGTCACTTCTGCTCACTTCAGTTAAGAAAACCAGTGTCTAACACCTTTAATTTCTACCAGCCCTGAAAAATTAACCCCTCTGAAACAGCTGATGTGGCTTGTGATTACCTGGGCAGTCACAAATTATTTGCTCAGTTCTCACTGAGAGACCAAGGGATTAATTTTTTTTTAAGATGAAGGAATGGTTGCAACAAAAGATATAATCTTTTTGTGTGGTTTTTATTGGAAATGCCTTGACTTGCGAGTTCAGATTAAGTTTGAAGATTCAAAGCTGAAAAAAATCTTCTTTTTCTTCCTCTTAAAAAAAGCACTTTCAATTAGGAATCAATTCAAAGACAATAAATGCATAATATTATGATGCTATTTCGAAAGAACTGCTTTTCCAGACTGGAACTTCATTTAGAAGTCATATTTGTCAAAACATGTCAAAAAAATGATGAAGCACCAATGGAGTCTGTTTGGCAGAAAATGAGCATACTCTTCTATTAAGCAACCCTCCCTGTCATAATCCTGCACCAACAGCCCTCCCTACCCATGGCCACTCCTGGGCTCATTTTATCTTGGCTTGCTGCTCAAGAAAGGGAGTCTGGGCCAGATGACACAGTGTGGTCCCTTCCAACCTTACCCATTCTATGATTCTGTGAATAAAAACAGCAAAGTGAGGAAGGCCATTTTATGAATGACATTCCTCTGACTGTGGTAACACTAAAAGAAATAACTCTCTATTCTCTCATATATCTGATATTATTAAAAGAAAGACTTTGATTACAAACAAGATAGAGCTGTTTCTCTTGTTGTTTTGCTGTTTTCTAATATGTTCTCTTTCATAACTACTGTTCTTATTGAAATAGTGGGCTAAAATGAAGAATATAAAAAACAACAGAGATAAAACCCTAGACAAAAAACACACCAGCTATGATTGAATAACGTATTTCCTATTGTGCAAGAAAAAATGATATATCGAATTAGATGCAGATTAAACTACTGACAGTTCATCACAGTTATGCTTAACAACTCCTTAAAGAGATATTCATCAATATGTTGAAATAATAGCTGTGTATTTGAGTAAGAAGCACAATCATAATGTGATTTTTTTATTTACTAAAATCCAAAGATATTTTGTTTAAGTTTTATGAGAACATAAACGAAGTCACCCACATAGTGAAGAGCTTAATACATTTCAAGCTTCCTTTGCTCACTTGACACAAATTAAAGCTAAGATAAATGCCATTTATACATCAGTTTTCCTACTTCTAGAACTAGTGGACTACTGAAAGAAAGCAAAAGGGGAAAATCCTTTTTATTATTAGGATGAATATTACTTCTGGATGAAACCACACAACAATCCTGGGAATCTTCATAGAGGAATATAAAAGAAAAGGGTTTTTCTCAGGCAGATTTCATTAGTATCTAATGCACTTCACTGTATGTGTTGAGTTTTATTTTAAAAAAATATATTCCATGGAATACTAGAAACAATAAATACTATAAATTGTTATATAAGAGATTGCTAGTTATGGGCTATCTCTTTTTCACCCTTTGTATTGGTTTAAAGAGGAGATGGCACAGCACAACCCATCCCAACATTTAAAAATAAAAGACAATACCATATTTTTCTTCATAATCTCTTGAGAAAATACAAAAATTAATAGCAGACAACAAGAAAAAGGGTTGAAGCCCTCTTAAAAATTCCAGGCTGTAGGCAGGGATGGAGACACCCTTGCCCGGAAGCTTGCAACCTGAGTGCAAGTGAGAGCACAGCTCCCTGAGTTGACAATCACCTTCACAGGGCATCAAGGCCTGTGCATAATACATCCTTGGGGGTCCTCATTCTCTCCCAGTTACTGACAATAGGGAAGACAGTGTAAAGTGGGAAGAAGAGAAACTTCTCTCACACAGCATGGGGTAAAAGATTCAGTTCTGGGGCTGTACTTGCTCCATTTGTTCAGCTGCTGTAGGCAGGGCACACACTATGCTTCATTCCCCTTCTGTCACGATGGCTGCCTCCTGGACAGCCCCAAGCACACGGCTGACAGGCATGCCCTCAGCCCCCACAGCATCCTGGGCCCGCAAGACCTTGCACAAGGGCTGCTCTGGCAGGGCCTGTCACCAAATTCAGAAGTCTGGAAAACAGGAGGGCTAGAAGTCTGGTCTGAAGGGTGATCATCAAACCACTCCTTTAAGACACCCTAGAGGTTATCACTTCTTCCTGAATGCTGCCACATCACTTACTTTCCCATCATGCCATCCCCCAAAGAAACAAGAGTTGTATAAATTTGCTTTCATACACAAATCCAAACTTTGGACAGTTGGTACAAGTTCCTCTGGTAATATTATTTATACCACACAGCATTGGATGATGAAACAAAGCATTAAAAACTTCCCAGTGTTTGTTGCAGGAACAGGTTTTTCTAGGCAAGTGTTCATGACTTCTGCTTGGATTCCCTGCAGTTCCCACAGTTTTAAAGACTATAATATGAATATATGACATGAATATATTACATTCATACAGTTAAATGTTCATATTAAATATTCTCACATCTCTAGGGGGAAATGAATGACAATATTGGCTATTTAGTTTGCATGTATTTTTGAAATGATCACACTAGGTGGTATTTTATCTTTTTACCTGTTATCTCATGTATTTACATGAGAGTGCAGAAGAGGCAGAATCTCCCAGTGAAAGTATATGAAGGCTCTGTAAATTTTAGCTTGAAGTCGAAAGCGATAGTATTGTTAATTTTCAGAAAGTTTATCTGTTTGAATCAGATTATGTTTGCTGCATTTAGCAACTGGGCTATACCACATGTTTCAGAGACAAGTATTTCCAACTTACTATTTTCTCCTGTGGACAAGCATTCTTGCAAAACAATCTAATTTTTTTTTTTCTGACCTCATTCCATAACTGTCTTTAAAATTATCACACTGTGAAGCTCACACAATTACCTACAAGATACAAATACTGAAATTGAAATACAAGGCACAATTTGCATTGTAGGGTATTTATTTTGAAGAATAGTTGGAAAGAAGGGGAAAAAATGTGAAGTCTCAGGTAGTAACTGCCATTACACCTCTTATATTATTTAAGGCTATAACAGAGTTAAAAATTGAGAAAATGCAGTGGAAAGGAAATTGCCTGCATATGTTGATAACACATAGATCTGCTGTACTTCATATTTTTAATCTTTTACAAAAGAATTTAATCAGGAAACCAGAGTGAACTAACAGTTCATGTATTTATAATAACAGCATGTATTTTAGATTCAATCCAGAATGTAACAGACACAAAATACAGTGCTAAGATAAAAAAAAACCAAAAAAAAAAAAAACCAAAAAAAACCCACCCAAACAAACAAAAACCCCCAACAACAACAACAACAAAATGTGTAACGGTGAATTATAGTATTCCATTATGAAATGGATCCAAATTAAATTATAATTTTTCTGGGTTTTGAACACAGTAAAGATAAAATGTGTGATAATAGGAGAATAGGGACAGAAAAAACATTATTCATTACTTCATCACTGAATAAACTGAAAACTGTGTTTGTGAATGAGTCTAACTTCATGTATCCATGCCTGTAATTTTCTGGCTGTAGTTGCACAGAAAATCATTTGTGATCCTGTTGAAACTGGGCAAGCAATGCCAAGAAGCCCAGCAGAGTCACCACTTGCTGCTCACTAGAATGGGCCAAATGGGTACCTTTAAGCAAGCCTGCTGCATTTACATTTCAAAAAGGTATTTCTTGTCGAAAAACTGAGAGGCAGCAGCAAGGTTCTGGAATTTGCTTTCAGGACTTTAAAATAAATTTTTTGTTAGAAATGTATGCTAAATGTATGCTTGGAGGGAGAGATGGATATGAAAGCTCAGTAGTTCTTCTTCCTAGTTAAGTGCTGAAGCCATAAGGTCACAGTTAATCTGGCAAGGCAGGCAGACTCCCTTTCTGCCATCCTGGGTCATGAGTGCCCCACTGCACCCAGACTGCTGAAAGGTGGAGGGCTTATCAACCCCTGGCAAACTCTGGAGCTGTGACAATTGTCTGCCCCATCTGCCTTTTGTCCAGTCAAGTTGTAGGTCCGTTTCTTTCTGTAGGAATATCCCACCTGCCTGATCACCATACAAAGGTAGCAAGCACAAGCAAAAATTATCTTCTTTGTGAATCCTGGGAGGCTGCACTATCCTGACTCACCCTTCCTCAGAGATGGACTTCAGTGGCAGATGTTGTGTCATTCTCCTGAACAGGCAATTTAGAAATCATTGTCTAATATTAGGTACAAGGAAATTTTCAGAGAAAGAGGTGAAGTATCTATGGAATACAAGCAATACAGGGATAGGCATTTTTTGATATAGTATTCCTTCAACATGGGAAATTTTTAAACAAACCAGTTTCCAATCCTTCTGAACTTTCACCTTAAATTAATAATTCTTTAAAAAGTATTGGGTATCCTGACAAATATCACATATTTATCGTGTGCATTTTCATAATCAACAAGTTCTAAATATATTGCTTCCACAAGAAACACTTGTACAGAATTTTCCATGTATTTTTTCTTTTCCTTTAATATAGTCTAGGGAAAAAAAAAAGAAACCAAACAACAACAACAACACAAAAAAATCCAAACAAAACAAAAATAAAATAAATAAACACAACCATGCCCCCAAATCATTACCCAGTGAAAAAAAGCAAAAAGCACTTGATAAAAACAACTGGTTCTATAAGCATTATGTTCACCCGTGGCTTTTGCTGTCATCTAGCTCACACCAGACTTTTATTCTTGGAGGTCATTAGTTTGATTTTCACTCTTACCTCTTCAAAAAGTTATTTTCAGAAATTTTTTGGAAATTGTTCTGGTTTTCACTATCAAATGCATTTGGGACCAGTAAAAACACTGACAAAAAATTTGGGCAGGAGGTGCCACACAGGTACACTCAAGAAGTTTTATGTCCCTTAGGAGACAGGCAAAAAAACCCGCAGAGGTGATCCATTGTGCAAACTTCTTATTTTCTCTGCTACCTATATTAAATCTTACTTTTAGATTAATTTAGTAATTTTTATAGCAGCCTACCTTCAAAGTTCTTCTTTTAGAAAAGGGCAGCAGAAAAGTTATGGAAAATAAAGATATGCTGAGTTCAGTTTTCTTATACAGCAGAGGACTTATTAGTCTTCTATTATTTAAATTACAACCACACGGAGTGTTTAATTTTAAAAAAATTGCAAATGGAAAAGTACTCATATTACTCTACTCCAGAGATCTTTTGATACAGAGTCTAAATTAAAAAGTAAATTAAATAAGGACCACAATCTTTGACCTGTTTTCACCAAATATTTAATTTTTATTACAGCTTCGTTATGCTCTCTGAGTTTGTTTGGCAATACATAGAACACACATTAACCACATGGAAACTTTCATCTTTTCGATGAAATAAACATATTTTATTTGTTTCTCTTTCTCGCATCACTGACAACAGGCTTTTGCGCCCAACTGTGATAATGTCCTGTGTTCAGAATGTACATGTAGGTCCCTGTATGAATTTAACAACAGGCAATTGACATCTTGATGGCTTTCTTGTCCTCGATGAGGGATAAACAAACACAGGCATAAGCAGTCCATGCTTAAATGGACAGAAAAGCTTGTTCTGATGTGCAGGGCTTCTGTACACCTGTTACATTTAATACATATGTCAGGTGCCATCTGTTGAAAAAGCATTTTTCCCTCTTTGAGCTTTAAAAAAGACAAATGAAGAGATAAAAATCTCAAACACTGCAGAGGGAAAGAAATGCCTGTTAAGGACTGTCCATCAAGGCCTGGGGTTTCAACGTAAAAACCACATTACAGTATAATGAAATCTAAATCAATGGATTGTTCTGTTTCCTGCCTGCTCTCATTACTCACAATAAACCCACAATGAACTCACATAATTTTATTTGTGGTGACCTAATAGCATTGTGACAAAGCCCTAATTACTTTAAAATATTATTATTTAATATTCAGTAGGGAATTGCTGTCAAAATTAACCTTTGTCTTTGAAGAAGTCTTTCTCTTCGTTTTTTGATCTATTGATTGATATGCAGTCATTCCTTAATTGTGGGTAATTTTGTGAGTTATTTTCTGTTTTAAATATTCCTTTTATATTTATCCAACTATGTTGATCATTAGAAAATTTAAAATAAAAATTAAACCATTCTAAATATAATTATTTTGGAATTTCTTTATGGAGTGTAACTCATGTCTGCAAATGGATCCATTGTACACAAGTCCTTTTTTAGCTATTTCATTTCTTAGTTTAAGTAGATCTAAATAAATCATTATATTCTCTTTTTCTTATTCTGAAAAGCTCTCTGTCTAAACAGTATTTTGAGATGTTTTCCTTCATCATCATCTGATCAGTGAATTCAACAATGGAAATTTACTCTGCTTTTCTACAGTCACTTTACTGTATAGTATTTTCTTTGAGTTAGGTTTGGAATCTGTAAATGTTTTGTGTAGCAGATTATAACTGACTTTTTTTTGGCGAGATAGGGAGACTTCCAGTTGCCATCCAAAAAAATTGTAATGACTCTCGTGACATCCTTATTCCTCCCAAAGACCCAGTTTATTGTTCCTTTTGACTTATAATGTAGTCAGGAGATTACCTGAAGGAAATCGAAATGGAAAAATTAGGAAAACCTATTTAAATATTTTTTTGTTTATATGCATATCAAGATACACCAAAATTATGATGATTTCTGAACCCTAATATTGTTATCATAGGGTTTCAACTGACGGCTAATGAATGAAGTCACAAAAGACTAAATTAATTTAGAAAAGTATGTGAAGAATGGTTTTGTTCTAAAATATAATCTTTCCTGTACTTAAACATAGGCAAAAATGAGCAATTATTCTGCTTAATTTGTTTTCTCTTTATCTCTGATATGTTTAATTGTATGACTGCACCAGCTGATACGCAGAAAAGTGGGAATACACTTGGTGTATAACTCTGGAGAATGAAGGTCTTGCTGATTGCTGGTGTTACAGTAAGAACAGCAAAATGAAATCTACCCAGGAGTATTCCCATTCCAACTAACTACAGAATAATACTTAAACTATAGGAAATAGTTGCATATTCTTGGGTATAATTTCTTTGCTTTGTAGATGCAGCCCATATAAAGTACAGAATTGACTCAAATAGCATATTTAGGGCTTAACTGCTGTAACAGAGACAAATAAATAAATACAACTTTTTAAAAATCAGGACTGTCCCTTTTGACACCTACAGCTGTGTATGTGGAGATCTACCTTGCCTCCTAAGAGAAATGTTCTTCCAGCTTCCATTACAATTTCCTGAGCCACTATTCATGGTAAAAATAAATCTGTTCTGGCTTGTCTGCTTGGATATATTATTCAAATTTAGAGTTCTGTTGTGGTTTTAATGTCAGTGGACAACTGCCAGGGCTCTGGCATGAGTCCTCAGAGGTACCAAAGATCCTGAGCACAACCAGTGTTGGTAATGATGGAGGCTGCCTCTCTCACTTGTAATTAGAGCACTTCCAAAGGAAATGGTGTACCTGTGTTCTCAGCATAGCCATCCTAGGAATGCTTCAAGCCAAATTGCTAATCCAAAGCTCTGCATCACTGTAATTCAGAATGAGGACACTCATTTTCTGCTAACATCAAGTCGCTCTGCTGCCAAGAAAGTGAAGTTCATGGGACCAAATAGAATAAGCAACAAACAACTTAAATCCAGTATAATGATAAAAGTAATGTTCTACTCTTCTGGGCTCTTCTTACAGGACTTTCTGTACTATTTTTTTTTAAAAATATCAGACAGGATTGTGCTAGTACTGGGTGAAAATGACAACTCAAGGGTGTGTTTAAAAAGGATGAAAGCAAGATGCTGCCACAAGGTTTAGATTTTTGTCTTTCTTTTCCTTAAGGTCAAAAGCTCTTCATAGTTCCTGAAAAGTAGGCATATGTAAGGCTTGGGTGGTGAAAAGAACTAGATGTCTAGCATTTTCCTTCATAAGTAAATGAGAGATCTATTCCCCTACTTTGAATGTAATATGTGACTTCTGGAATTTTTCTCCTGCACCTTCCCAATGACATTTATTTTAGGATGTCTGAATGCTCCTGGTATTGAGTGTTTAAATCTAGATATATGTGTGTGTGTGTGTCTAAGTCAGACTCATTAAAAAAATCCATTAATATTTGCACATCCCTTTAGGTGAATATTTTCAGATTAACTAAAACTAGGTCTATTAAATACTATCATCACTACCATGAATTTTCTTTTTTTATGTAAATTAACATAATAAACTTCTCAGCAAATTGTGAATAAATTTGTTTTATTCTTAGCCAAACTGAACTTTTCAGTCTTTTGTGGTAAGCTCTGTAATTATAACCACTTATTTAGACACACTTAATTTTCTTCCCAGGTTCACATCTACTACTTTTCTCCTGCTGATGAAAGAAAGGAGTAGCACTCACCTCTCTGTTGGCATACCAAGCTCTAAACTTACTAACCTTGTACAACTTCTATAGACTAATAAGCATAAGATAAGAGTGTATGCATATTAACTTTTATGTAATCTTTCACGGTAAAAAGTAACAGTGCTCACAAAGAAAAACAAAACAACAAAAGTCTGCACAACAAAATAAGCCACTGGAATTCCAAATAAGGAAGGTATTTTCCAACATTCACAAGCAGGTTTCAGTAGGCTGTTTTACTATTTGTGTAATGCAAAATATTTTTCAAAGGGGCTTAATATAATTTTGGTTGCAGTTTGATATGTTCTTTTCAAATAGTGCTTATTTTAATCAGGTGAAATTCCCTAAACATTTCTCTGTTATTACAAACCTCAAGTTCTAGGAATAACAAAAGTGAGTTTGTATCAGAATGAAATCTGATGCAAACTCTGTTAGTAGAAAAAGTGCTTTACTTACAACTGTGACTGCACCATACCACCACTGCGAAGTGTCTCAAACTTTTGACATTCATACCTCCTTTCTTTCTGACCTCTTTCTTAAAAAGTATTTTGGGATTTGGGCAAATATTTTAATTCTGATTATTCTAGAAGTCAAAATACATTTATATGACAACATAGGTGTTTTGCAAAATATTCTAGATCCTGAGCGTTTTCTTGAGGAACTATTAGGTTTAGTCTGTATTTTATAAATGTTGAAAACACTGAGTTGTGTTCAAAACAGTTACCTTGTGTTCTAAAGTTACTACATAATCTAAAATATACAGAAAGCAGTTTTAAAAGGTGGGAAGATAACTAGTACATGATAATTATTTGATATTCAGATTTGCAAAGTGAGTAAAGATAGTAATATACAGCTTCAAACTGTTTTCTGTCTACACACTCACTTGAGCATCGACACATTTAACCTCTGTGACAAGCTAAATATTGCTTGTTAAGTTAAGCTAAAGCCTAAACATGTCAGGAATCTCAGAACAGGAATCTCATTACTCTGACTGAGCCATGCAGAGGCAGGGAGTCTCTCTACCAATCTCCCCTGTTATTCTGAACTTAAAATGGCCCTTTTATGCTGTTCATAATTTGTATACCATATTGCTTAAGGCTTCACTCTGGCTAAACTTAATTTGATGTAGTTACTTCTGAGCAAAAAATAGAGTTCATACACAGATGGAGATTCAAGCAATTTGGAGTTGGAGCAGGAGAAGCTTGGACCAAAGGTCCAGTGGAATAGTGACGGGATCAGAGAAGAGGCTGAGGAGGAAGAGTAGAGCAGTACATGAAGTCCATTTTTTCTCTTATGTATGATTTGTTCATTATAGAACAAATGTATTTCTTCATGAATAATTCTGTTTGTATATAGAACTGTTCTGTGCCAGTGCATTTTTTTTTCAGTTTTTCCATTCTACTTCTTTTGCACCATCACGTGCAAGCCTTTGTTCAAGAAAGATGGAAAATTACCTTTCCCAATAAATAGAAGAACTCATTCTGTCACTTGCTGCTACTTGTACACAATGGCAAATTATTAATTTAAGGGAAATAATATGTTTAGTTGTAAGCAGTTGGGTTGCGCAAGCATGCAACACACTGGTGCCATTGCTGAGTATTTCAGAAGCATCCTACTTGTCAGACTTACTAGAATATCTTGAAAAGACTGGTAGGCAATCAGTCTGGTAGACAGTGTCCCACCATGGCTATCATGGCTAACTTACCATAAGGGCATACAACTGGTCTGTCTGTGTGTTCCTCTACTCCAGCAAACACACTGAGACAGAAGCTTGAGACACCTCCAGTAAAGATGCAGAACTTTTCGGTGGGAATCCTACTCCGCAGTCAGCTTTTTACAGAAAAAACGAACTTATCTCATGTCTTGGTTTTGAAAGACAGGTGCCTGCCAAGGAAGGCAGGTGCTTTTCTTGGAATAGAAAATGTAAAACCTCTCCCTCCNTTCTTCCAATGGTCTAGTGGTGATGTTGAAGGGTCTGGTCCTTCCTTTGGGAATCCAGCGGGAGAGAAGGCTGCTCCTCTGGGAATCCAGTAGAAGGCAGATGTCTGTTCTGTCCAAATGCTCAGATTATATTCCGGTGGGAATGCTTGGCTCCTCCCCCTGGGCGGAGCTTCTCACAATGGGCTGATGTCATTCTATGAGTCATGTGATGGGTCCTCACAATGGGCTGATGTTATTTTATGAGTCATGGGGTGGGTCCTCACAATGGCCCATTAAACACGAATGGCTCCCGGAGGGAGTTATCTATGTCTCATACGGCAAGGTGTTAATGGCCCATTAACAGGAGATAGTCCGGGGGAGGAGGTAAGGAAAACATTGCCCCTCCTAATTTTAACAGTTCATGAAGATGGAGATAGAATACAGACTTTCTGGAATATGTTACTTTGTAACCTAGGACATCTCACTTTGAGCTCACTCTGCCACTTGGTCATTAGTTAGCTCATAGTTACCAGACAGTGAATGAGATCAGTGATAAAAAGATACTAAAAAGCAGAGAGCAAGCAGAACTCTTTTTTTTTCCTGAAAAATATCTCCAAGGAGATGACATTTTCTGCTGGCACTCTAGCCTGAATTAAACCAAAAGTTTCATTAACCATCTACTTCTGAAATATTCTTCCCCCTTCTATCTATAAACCTGTAAAAGCTAGCACATATATAAATTAAACAAGCACTCTATGTTTTTGATAGGAAATAATCTCTGTTACTAAATGTGTGTGTGAATAAATAGCTAACAGTAAATCAAAGAACATGAAGAAAGAGAGATGTTCTATTTAACACTTGGCACAGTAGCTTATAGTCAGAAAAAAAACTCAACCAAGCAACAAAACTAACACAGAAAGTAGACCAGCCTCTCTCTCAATACATTGTCATCTGCAGCCTCTCCTTCAAAGTATTACCTTTTATAGCTGCTGCCCAGATTTGGGTAAATGATTATGTGTGCCTATAAGGGTGTGACTATGGACAGTTCATGTATTACTTCCGGTGAATCCTCATCTTCAGTTGCAGCTCATGTGGCATTATGCTTCTTGAGCTGGCATTATATTTCCTTGGTATTTTAGTGTTTATTTTGTTTGCTGCCTACTTTGGGATTTATTTGCATTTCTTTAATATTGTGCCTGGATATCCTACATTGTTGATTTTTCATAAATAATTTTTCGGCTAAATTCCTTGATATATGAATACTTGGGAGATAACTAGAGACAACAACTTCAAAGCACAGATTTCAATTGTAAATTAATACATGAAATTGATTATCTTAAAGGGGTTAGGGATACAGTACTTTAATGCTGTGCTCCCATTATCACACCACCTAAGATCTGAATCACTCCTTGGAAGTGCCTATCTCCATTGTAAATAAAGGTTGCCTAAGGCAAGTAGCTACAAATTGTTAGCATTTCAGTTGCATGTCAAACATTAAATGGACTGAATACAGGATCCAGGCCTGGATCAGAGTTTGCCTCACAGATCAGAATAACATAAAGTCTTTGGATGAAAGTTATTTTATTTTCACATAATCTTTTACTTCTTACTTGGTACGTAAGTAAACCAGTAAACCATAGGTCAGCTACTATGAGACCAATATGTCAATTCACAGAGTTAGGACGGATCTATCTTCGTTCTTGTCCTCATATGAGGTGAATGAAATTCGTAGCTGGAAGTTTGACTGATTCACTGGCAGGAACAACTTTGAAAATGGGTCGATACTTTTCACAACTGCCGGACACATTCTGTAAAGTTTTTTAAAAGATATGGAGGTAGACAGAATGTTATCAGGTTCAAGAGGACATATAATGACTGTTCTAATTTTATTAATTCAAATTAGATGTGATTTTCCAGTTTAAAAAAAAAAAAAAAAAGTGGATAAATTTTACAATGGGTTTACTAAGGATTTATCCTAATGACAGTCCTGGAGTTATGTCCCTTTAAAATTAATAAAATAAATAAAACAGAGGATGTGTTGGGAAATTAAGTCACTATATCCATGCTTCTGCAAATCCTATTGATGTAAAATAATTATATCTGATCATGGTTCCATAAAAACACCAAACAAACAAAAAAAACCCAAAAAAACACCAAAAACAAACAAAACCATCGAAAAGTTACATTTCCAAAATATTTATTAGAATAACTGCCACATTTGAGTGTAACAAATGAAACCTGTGTGAGATATACCTAGCAATGTCTGTGACCAAGGACAAAGATGCCTTATAAAATGAAAAATTCACAGTATTGAAATTAAATTAGTATTTAAAGGAATACATGATTAGTCTTCAGATTTTAGTCCTCAATCAACCTCTAGAATATATACCTAACTTAGTGCATGAAGTAATATTAGTATTTTCAAATTCTTTCACTAAAAGTCTGCAATGAAATAATAAAGGACTTCAATGAAAGAAATCATGAAGTATCCTGAAAAAGTGGACCCATCTTAGATTCAATATTGATAACTCTGCATGTCTATAAAAATACTTGTGCAGTTATGATGAGGTTGACAAGTATGAAGACACATTCACACTTTTGGAGTTCTGAATTTGCCACTTCCTCTGATGAAAGCAACACCAAACTCAAATGCATTAAATTTTCCTGAGTCAAACACACCATAGCTGCTGTCACAAATAGATCAGACTATGCTATAATTATAAAGATTGCAAAAGCTTTAAAAAGAAATATCCAAATCCATAATCCTTAAGAAACATTAGATTATTATGGAAAAGAATATTCAGGACTGTTTGAAGAACCTTAATTGTACATACCTACTTTTAATCAAATGTTTTGCTGCTGCTGTGTTCCTTAATTAAAGAATCTATGTTTACAATTTTATTTTCCTCAGCACTTATTACTTCCTCTTTTCTGTTTAACTCTAACCAGGAAAAGTACTTAATAATGGCAAACTCTGTCAACAAAATCACTGATTCATATATGCTTATATGTGTCCAGTCATCTTGAAGAAATAGGGTTCAGGTTGAGGCATCCACAATTAAATTTGCTTGTCACGTAGGCAGCCCCACACAATGTATCTTGGGATATCTGACATAACACAAATTATCCATGTTTACAGGCCTGATTTCAGTTCTGGGTGAGATGAACCATTCTTGTCTCCACTGTGTCTCAATGGGCACATCCCTCCCTGAATGAGGGTCTCAGAATATGAACCAGTTTTCCCTGTGTGCTGGTTTTGGATGGGGTAAAGTTAATTGTTTTCACAGTAGCTGGTATGGGGTTGTGGTTTGGATTTGTGCTGAACACAGTATTAATAATATTGAGGTGGTTTTGTTATTGCTGAGCAGGACTTACACAGAGACAAGGCCTTTTCAGCTTTTTGACTGCCACACTGGCATGGAAACTGAGGGTGTCTAGGAGGCTGGGAGAAGATACAGGCAGGACAGGTGACCCCAACTGACCAAGGGATATTATAGACCATATATCATGCTCAGTGTATAAAGTAGCAGTAAGAAGGAAGAAGGGGTTGATATTCAAATGATGTATGTCATCCCAAGTAACCATTCCACTTAGTGGGGCTCTTCAGGAGATGGATGAATGTTGGAACCCAGGGGGTTCCTATGATGCCTTTGGCTGACCCAAAACCTGGTCAGGAGGCTTTTCAGCCTTGCCAGAGGTGTCAGAGACCCTGGATTGATACTGAAAATGCCTGTGGCTCTGATTCTAATCCATGGAACAGGTTGTCAACTTTGTATGAAGAATTTCAAGTCACAAAAGCTTAGATAGAAAAATAGTAGAATTTATAAGTAAAAAGAAAATAATTTGAGTGTATGTACAGGGGGATTTAAAGCCCTGTACAGGGGGGTCTGAGGCACAAGATGGAGAATTTTTACACGTGGCATGTTATCTTTTGTTCTTCTTCATAAGCTCCATTTTCTTGGTGATGCTGGCACTTTTGGATTGGTTTGACACATCTGGACAGTATGGTGTGAGTGGCATGGATTGGTAATTAATGATAAACATTAAATACGTAGTTATTAGTATAAAAGATTAGAGCTAACCTGGGGCGGGCACAGTGTGTCTCTGGACTCTTTCTGTGTCGACCCTGACAGGGCAGAGAAATCTACTTTTGATAAGGAACTAATAAACTGCCTTGAGAACACAAACAAACGACTCCAGACTACTCCTTCAGAAACACAGGTTGGAGACCTGGACTTTTCTGTACACTGTGAGGTCTCCCACAACAGCGGAGACCGTTGCAGATGAACACCTGCCTGCCCATTGAAAGCAAGGAATTAATTCCTTGTTTTAATTTGCTAAAGTATGCAGGTCCTTTGTTTTCCCTATTAAACTGTCTTTTAACTCAACTCACGAGTTTTCCAGCTTATACCCACCCATTTTTTTTCCCTGATCCTGCTGGTGCAAGACAGAGTGAGCAGCTGCATGGGGCTTGGTTGCCAACTGGGCTTAAACTGTGGCACTCAGAAATAAACATCTAAATTCAGGTGCATAAATATTGACATTTTACATTCATCTTAAGCCCTTTGACAGGCTAGCTTATGACAGGGAACCTGTAGGAGACCACTGCTGTTTTCAAGGACTGTCAGAGGTCACATGCTTGCCACATGTCTGGGCATTTTACATGAGTTCTAGAAATAGAAAGGATCTCAGGTTGAACCCAAGCTTGCTAAATCTCCAAATCTTAATTTTTCATTGTTCTGTGTTTTGTGTTCTCTCTGTAGCTGTTCTGACTACTGTTGTAAAACACAGTTTTTAAAAAATCTATAAATACATGGCTAGAAAAAGTTGGCTAAGACCTTAGCCAACATCCTTTACTGAACATGGGAAAAAACACAACAAAGGATGAGAAAAATATTGCGGTACTTAATGCCTTCTTTGCGTTAGTCTTTAGTAGCAAGATCTTTTGTGTTAGGAGTATCCAGCCCACTGACGTGGAAGACAGGGACAGGGAGAAGAATGAATCCCCGACAGCCTAAGGGGAAATTTTAAGTGATCCATTAGACCATTTAAACAGACACAAGACTTGGGGCCCATCCATGAGTACTGAAGGAGGTGGCAAAAGTGCTCTCTGAGGCACTTGGTTTCAGTTACCAGAGGTCCTGATTAACTAAGGAGGTCCCAGTGGACTGGAGGTTCACAAATGTGACACACATCTACAAAAAGGGTTGGAAAGAGATTCTGACAAACCACTAGCCTGTCAGCCTTAGTGCCAGGGAAGGATATGGAGCAGATCACCTTGAATGCCATCACACATCACATACAAGACAACAAAGGGACCAGACTCAGACAGCATGGGAGTATGAAAGACAGGTCCTGCTTGACAACTCCTATTATGACAAGGTGACCTGCTGAATGGATTTATGAAAGGCTATAGATGTTGCTTACCTGGACATTAGTACAGGCTCTGACATGGCTTCCTACAGCATTCTCCAGAAGAAAATGCCTTCCCATGGTGTGGAAAGGTGTATTGTTCACTGGATTAAAAAAAAATGGCTGAATGGACAAGGCCAGAGACTGGTGGTGAAGGGAGATAGATCCTGCTGGTGACCAGTCACTAGTGTTGTTTCCCAGGACTCAGTATACTGGGGCCAGTCCTGTTTAATATCTTCATTTATGATCTGGGTAGTGGGCTCTAGTGCAACCTTGGTGAGTTTGTTGGTGACATCAGAGTGGGTTGGAGTGTTGAGGAAGTGTTGATGAAGGTTAGGAAGGGTCTGCAGAGGGATCTAACAGCCTTAATAGATGTGCCAAGGCTAGCAACAGGCAAAGTGAAAAGTCCTGCACCTGGATCACAATAACCTCATTGAGCACTACAGGTTTGAGATAGAGTATCTGGGAAGCTGCCCAGCAGACAAGGACCTGAGGGTGCTGATCTACAGGAGGTGACTATCATCCAGTGTGTGACCAGGTGGCCAAGAAGGCAACAGCACCCTGACCTGTATCAGCAAGAGTGTGAGCAGCAGGATGAGAGCAGTGATTGTCCCTCTGAATTCAGCACTGGTGAGGCCACACGTCATTTCCTGAGCCCAGTTTTATGTCCCTCACTACAAGAAGGGCACTGAGGTGCTGAAATGTGTCTAGGGGAGGACAGTGGAACTGGGGAAAGGCCTGGAGCACAGCATTTATGAGGAGTGGTTGAGGCAGCTATGATTGTTTAGCCTGGAGAAAAGGAGGCTCAGGAGAGTCCTTATAGCTCTCTACAATTTTCTGAAAGTCAGCTGTAGCCAGGTGGGGATCAGTCTCTTCTCCCAAGTAAGGAGCAACAGGACAAGACAAAATGACCACAAGTTGCACCAGGGGAAGTTTAGATTGGGTATTATGAAAAAGTTGTTCATGGAAAGGGCTGTCAAGGATTGGACTAGGCTGCCCAGGGGAGTGGTTGAGTCACTATCTTCAATTATTAATTCATTAATTATGTCCCAAAAAAGAAATAGAATTGTGCATGTCAGCACTTGTTTGGATTACTCCTGAACAGCAATATTGCTAGAGTTCATTTGGCTTATCACAAATGAGTGCACAGATCTCAAGAAAGTATGCCTAACAAGGGTAAGTTACTTTCTGAGAACTTAATTCCTGATTGGTTTTATCCTTTAGGTACTGAAGCAGAAGGGTAGAAAAACACATATCTGCATATTTTAGCTTATGGCTTACTGGAAGTTTTATTTGCAAATTTTGCTGTTAGAAAAAGGTTAATTGAAATAGCTAGTGTACCTTAATGCAATGAAAAAACCCTGTCTCTCTTCTTAAATGTCAGTAGTTCAATAAAGGAGAAACAGGTATTGTGGTGGTTTGAATGCAGCTGTTAGATCCTGAAATAATCATGCCCCTGAAATGAAATTTTTTTTCTGCTGTTTACATCAGAATACACAGTTTAATCTTTTTAGCTCACATTTTTATTTGTGAAATTAGGATAGCTACATCCAATTGTTTTCCTTAGTGCAGATGTTCAAGGATTCAATAGTTGCTATTAATACAGTACTTTAATTATGTAGCATTCTTGGTAACTGCCAAGAAGTATTTTTTTGTAAAAATGGCAAAAAATTATATTTATGTATTGTCTCCTGCTTCTTCAAATAATAAAAAATGTATATGGGAAACATATATAACGTAATTTCAGAAACAAAATGAAACAAGAAAACAAGTGCCATAAATTGTGAGAAGTAAATGAGTATGCTAAATGAAATGTTGTTATACTTGTTTTAACCATACATATTATTCTTGACAAGACAGAGTGACTGTACAAGCTCACTAACTTGTGTCTGTGGCTTGAGATCTGTTTTCTAGTTCAGAAAGATGTGTTTCATTTTGGACAAATCAGCTGAAACTGAATTCAGAATTAAGCCAAAAGTCTCTTTATTGAAATAGACTTTTTTGAGCAGGTCTGTCAAACAACTTGGTATTGTCAAAACACTTTCAAAACTCTGAATACCTGCAACAGAGACAAAATTACTGACTAACGTGAAGCCCACTTGAAAAAAAGATGTATCATATTGCCATAGAACAGGTTTCTTTTTGTACAATAATTTATGCTGTAGCCTCTCCAAAATGAAATAATTAGTTTATTAACCATATCTGTGTTAATAATCTCCTGTTACATGCTCTCTAACACTGAACATAAACAAAATCTACTCTGTGATGAGTGTGTGAAGGAGGTTAGTGTCAGTTTGTTTAGGTCTTTTCAGAAAACTGTGTCTTCATTGAATGACATCTCTAAAGGAACAGGAAGATGTTAAAGAAATTGAAACACAGGGGTCATCCACTTGTATCAGCTGAACAAGCAGGACACTGTGTTGGACATCATTAAAAGACTCTGGACTGCCTTCCTGTTCAGGAAGGACCAGTACAGTCTGTGTCACACCAGATTGACCAGAAGTTAGCTGTGGTGTGGATAACTAGCAGGATGCTTTAGACAGGGAGGCATCACCCTGCAAACCAACTCATTCAGTCACCTGAAGATCAGAGCTGACAGATCCAGAAAAACTGAGCTGTCAAGGCACCCAAAGCAATTTCATCTCTCTACAACCTCCCTATAACAATCTTAATATCAATCACAGCCTCTATCCATCCATATCATAGAATCAAGTACTGCGTAGAATAAACAAATAATAAAAATCTCTGCATATTTACAGGAAGGCAAAGAGACATAGCAAACTACCTCGGCTGAGAAAGAAAGGGCAATAGTTCTTCAGACACAGGAGTATGTAAAACACTGCATTCTAACTATGCAGGTGATATCACAACCACAGAAAAGTCCCGGACTTTCTTACTACTGTATTTTTGTTTATACATAGTCATACACATGCACACTCACAATAGTATTTGGCAGCTGTTTGGAACAGATGGAGTCTATTGATCTCCAGGGGAAGAGCCTGTAGAAATATAGACAAAATACATATTGGAATCTGTAAAACAGTCTATGAAGGAAATAAACTGTTGAAGAGAACTCTTATACACGTCTTGAGTGAGTCATAGCTCCAAAACAAGCCACCAATACTTTGGGGTCAGATAAAGAACAGCATGATCATTTAACTTTTGATCAGCTGCATAACAAAAGATGCAGCAGATTGTGTGCAATGATCACCTCATAAAACTGCTATTCTGGATACTGAAGGCATTAGGATTACTTCTTTTAACTGGATTTTATAAACAGGATTCATAAAACTTTTTATGATGAAAAAGATTTTTATACAGAGGAGGAAACCAACCTCACATATACTTAATTTTGCACTCATCCAGGAAAAAAAATAAAAATATTCCAGTACCTTTGAGGATTTATTCTTAGGCAAAACAAAATTATTCTAAGGGCATTGACATTACTGACTTTTGATATCCACTTAATTCTCTCTATACAGTCTCAAGGCTTAGTTTGTTTTTCAACTATATCTCTGTGAATCCAAAATACAGTGTCTTTGGAGTTCAAGAAAACCTCCAACATGGATTATAACATCTGCACAGAAATACACTTTTACATAACAAAGTATCTATCATGCTATAATCCTAGTTAAGAAGGAATTTTTTTTTCTTGGAAAATGGTTCATGTCAAAATGTAATCAGAGCTGGATTCCTTTTGTCAAGTTTAGTTACTGCATGCAAAAAGATTTCAGAGGAATTTCCTAATTGAGCAAAAGACAGCAGCATCACGGAAAGACTATCCAACTTAGAGATATAGATCACAGCTTCTAGAAAAATAACTAATGGTAAAGTAAATGTCTTCAAGCTGTCAGAAGATGTACCTTAGAGGATTCTGAAGGATTCTAAAAGATTTTAAAGATTAGGTATCATAAATTGGTTATCATAATTTGTCCCTCCACTTGAAAAATTCTATTTATCCAAGCTTATTTTTCTACTTTACATAGGACTCTCTTTCACATTTCTCTACAAAAAGAAAACAGCATTAGGTCTGTAAATTGGACAATTCTGTTTTGTTGCTTTTTGCTTAGATTACTACTTCTCAATTTTTTCCAAGTAATCCAGTCAAATATTTAATTCTCTGGCTCATTTCCACTACTTAATAATTTTAGGCTTACTCCTTGAACATTTTGAACCTCTTTCAGTTGCTAGCCCAGAAACTTGTAGTGCCACCTAAGATGCCTGAGGACATCCACATGGCAATGGCAAATATAGCACAGGGCTTACAGGAGGAGGCTCGGCTGAGGGATAAGCAAGATGCCACTATACCTTATGTGATACAACACCTATACTTGTGGGCAAGAGGCTCAAATGCAGAGGGTATATCAGATGTGGCCACATCCTTTCACACACTTTGGTCTGGGCCCTGAGATGAAGATACAGGTTTAATTTCCCTGCCTGCCTACAAAGTTCCTGTGCAGCCTTGAAAGAAGTCCCTTCCTTCCACTCTTCCTTAATTTCTCATAGATTCCAGAGAGGCACACAATACTTTTTCATCATCTGTCTTGTATGGCAACATCCCTGAAAGTATTTAGATGTGAACTGTCCATATACATATATATGTGTGTGTGTGTATTTCAGTGCAAGATTAAGTGTCCTACGAGAAACTAAGCTCCCTAAGTCAGTACTACAACTCTGATGTTAATTCAGAGAGATGCACATAAGCATCAACAGACCTGTCAAATTGCCATGCGCATTCACAATATGGTACAATGATCACAAGAGCAAAAATTGTTTCTTACTTTAGTCTTCTACTCTTTCCTCTTTCAGAAATCCACCTTTTTGGATTCAGGCAAGAGTATTTATGCAGTGCTCACCATATTTACTGGGGACAGGACACAGAAAGATAACTAAATGATAATAAATCATACTAAAAAGGCTAAATTCTAGCCATATGTTCATAGGTTTATGGAATGAAAAGAAGGTTATGAACCTAGCAGAAAGCAACGTGAATGACAACTTGTTCTCGATAGAACTCTTTTAGCTTCTTAGCAGAGAGAAACACGCATTTTATGCACAGGTTGCAGACAATTAAGTGGCTGTAGGAAGCGTTGCTTGTTCCTGCTGGGCACAGCAAACATGCGCAATTTGGCCCAGCTGAGCCTCACTCACTCTTGTCCAGACTCACTGTCTAGCTTGTTGTCTGAGGTAAGTAGGATGCATTACACCCTGGAGTGTGTAGTCTGCTTCACACTTCCAGCAAAGTGAGCCCACATGACTAGCATAGGCTATACACTGAAGTCGCTAAAGAAAAATATATTTTTTTTCTCCATAGAATTTCCCTGAACCTCTGGGCTTTCTGTCTGGATTTGCATTGTGCAAGTGCTGTGACTCAGAAAACAATCTAGGCTGATCTTTTGCCTTCCCATCCTTTCAGTGTCAAATGGGAATATATTAAATCATGCATTAGCAGTATATTTAAAACTCAAATTCAAAACCCAATTTAGTTAGGTATTTCCCTACTAACAAAGCAGAAACCCTTAAAAGCAAGATTAATAGATGCCATCACATATTGTCCACTGCTGCCTCAGAAATTAAGGCAAATATCTCATCAAGTGTAATGAAATGCCTATTTCATCACAAGACCGTGACCTTAATGTGGACCCACAAAAAGGTATTACTAGGTGGTTATCTCAATTTCAGTAGCAGGATATTTTCTTTAGAGGAATGCTCTTACATGGACAACACTAGCAGCTGATTATCTATTGACAGCAAAATGCCATAATAAGATACTTTTGGTACATTAAGAAGCTGTGTTTATCTGCAAGCAAGGGTGGAAGAATCATTCTAGTTTACCCAAGATTATGGATGGATTCTGCCGACTGGCTTTAATTGTATCACACAGATGCTACAATCAATACTTCAAATGCCCTTGCCTAGTCCAATCAAAATTACTCTGATTACCTAAATTACTTGCCTATTATGCCTATGCTCAGAATACAGTCTACAAAAATAAATTTTAAAAGGAGGAAGTCCTGCAGAGTGAATCAGAGTAAGATAATCTATTTTGCCTTGTAAACAAACTTTCCAGCAAAGCCCTTTGTGCAGTTGCCCCAGCAGTTCTGCCTGAGATGAACTTTCACTGATCTTGATAGTTCTAAGTGCATGTAAGGACTCCTGGCCACTGGCAGGTCAGCCAACCCTCCTTCCATAAGCCACCTGGGAGGTTCTTTACAGTCTCTCTCCTCCTCCACCTTCCAGAGAAAACTGGAACAAGGTTCATTAGCCTTAAAATGTTACCGCTTGTGCCAGCAATAATTGGAACACTATGAGGTCTAGCTCAGTGCATTTAGGTAAGACCTGTAAGACATTTCTGACCTGGGCACTTCTGCAGAATGAGAAATATTAGCATTTGTAAGAACTCAAGACACAAACGTATCTTGACAAACAGTCTGTGTAATTACATTTCATGTTTATTTTTCATAAGGGCTATGATGTATTTACTGCACAAATGCTGGTAAACATACAATATTTCATATAGATACTTCATTTGGATTTAGAGTTGAAGTGCTGTTTTGCAATAAACTGTCTGTCTCTACCCTTAGTAAAGTAATACAGCACTGTAGCTGGTAGAAATACCTTTAGCTTAACTAAATTTAGGAACATTGTGTCTGTTCCTGTGCATGGAAAACCAGGTCAAACATGTTTTCTATTATTTAGGCAGCACCAATTTTAGATTATTCCTAACTAGTATTTTATTTATTTTTAATTGGTTGTGATTTCAAAATATATGATAGCTGCTGGCCTCACTGTTTTGCCTAGTAACAAGTAGGATACATTAAATACTGTGTTTGTTTATGTATCGGGCATATTAGAAGGTAGGAAGTTACTTTTTATTAATATTTTATTTGGATAGATGAAATAAAACCTGACATACATCTTTGCTTTTTTTCTGTATTCTTTTATTTAGACAAATAAAATAAATGTTGACATACAGTTTGTTTATCAGTATTTTAAATATTACCCTTTGTATGGCAGCAATTGAAGTCATCATAATGATATAAAATCCCTCCAGTCCTGGCTGCTGCATAAAAACGCTAAAACACACTCCCTACTGCCAGCAGAACCCTGCAGCTTAAAGGGAGATGGGGGATAAGGCTGGGCAGAGATATGTCATGGTGGTTATATAGTGTTGCCTCATTTCAACAGAGTTATCTATTTATCTATCTGTGTAGGACAGAGTACAGTTGAAATGTCTTAGTCTTTGCTCTCCTATTTGCCTTCCATTTTTCCTTTTCATGCCAAGTTATCTATAGCATGTGGTAAAAGGGGTGGAAAAACATGAGTATGAATTATTAATACTCTTATATATCTGTAAGTAGCAAAGTACTAGGGGAGTGAGAGGGGTGAAGGAAGAAGGAAGAGAGGGAGTGTGAGGAGCAGAGACCTGAAAACAGCAAAGGGGGCACTTGGCTGAAGTTCAGATTGGTGAGCAACAGCAGAAGACAAACATCTCCCTGGATGTTGTTAACGCTGCAGTGTGTCAACCTTTTGTGGGTTGACCCTGACTGGATGCCATGCATCCATCAAAGGCTCTCTATCTTTCCTCCCTCTCAGCTGGACAGAGGAGAGAAATCGTAATAAAAAGATTGTGTGCCAAAGACTGGGAGATATCAGTCCCCCATTACTTTCACAGGCAAAACAGACTTGACTTGGGGAAACAATTCATTATTGTAGGCCACTACAATTACTAATTAAATCAGAGTAGGATGAGAAATAAACATTAAATTTTAAAACACTCACCAATCCCTTCTTCTCAGGCTCAGAATTACGCTCTAATTCTCTGCCTTCTTTGCCCTAGGGCACACAGGAGGTTGGAGAATGAGGGCTGAAGTTGGTTCACCACACATTGCCTCTGCCTCTCCTTTCTCTTCAGGAGGAGGACTTTTTGCACCCTTCCTCTGCTCCAGAGTGGGGTCCCTCCCACAGGAGACAGTCTTCCATGAACTTCTCCAGTATGAGCTCTTCCCAAGGGCATCAGTTCTTCATGAGATGATCCAACGTTGATGCTTCTCACAGGGTGCAGCCTTTCAAGGTCACTGTCTTGGTTTTGAAAGACAGGTGCTTGCCAAGGAAGGCAGAAGCTTCTCTTGGAATAGAAAAATGCAAACCCCCTCCCTCCAAATTATTCAAAGGGGCTCTCAGGCAATGATATGAGGATAGGAATAACAGCTCTTTAATATGTATAAACAAAATAAAATAAAACAAAAAACCAACAAATTACAACCTAATAGGAAAATTAGAACAAGATGCAGTATTAAANCAGCTCCAATACGGGTTCCCCACAGGCTCACAAGTTCTGCCAGCAAAACTGCTCAGTACAGGCTTCCCGCAGGTTCACAGCCTCCTTTGGGCATCCACCTGCTCTGGCACAGGATCCTTCATGGCTGCAGGTGGATCTCTGCACCCATAAGGTCCTCATGAGCTGTAGGGTCATGGCCTGTTTCACATGGTCTGTAGCACGGGCTGCAGGGGAATCTTTCCTCCAGCTCCCAGAGCACATCCTGCTGCTACTTCTTTGCTGATTTTGATGTCTGCAGAGATGTTTCTCTCACACAGTCTCACTCCTCTCTGGCTGCTGTGTCACAGCTGTTTGTTCTCCCTTCTTAAAGCTGTTATCCCAGATGCACTACCATTATGTTCTTCGCCATAGCCGGTGACAGGTCCATCTTGGATCTGGCTGGAATTGGCTCTCTCAGTCATTGGGGAAGATTTTGGCAACTACTCACAGACACCACCCCTGTACTCTGCCCACAACCTAAACTTTGTCATGTCAGTGCTATACACATCCCAATTGTCCACAACTAACTGTTTTCTTCCCCCCGGTGTTGGTAAGATTTAATCTGTATCTTTTCTCTGACTCTTTCATGGATTTTATTTTTAGCTTTTTTTCTGGACTGTTTATAATATGTTCATTTTTGATATCCTTATGCATTAAAAATCTCTTCTTACACTGCTTCTGTACCTCCTTTACCAGCATCATTTCAACCCCCTTTCTTCACACTTCTCATCCAATTTGTGACACTGTTTGCTTTCATATTTCTTCATTTTCATACTTTAATAGCTAACTGCTGATTCTGATCTCATACCCACATGTAGAAAACCAGACCATGAAGGTTGTAGTCAGTGTGGTTTTTATCTCCCTACTAAATTGTTGAAAAAAATTTGGAATTTCTTCTCATATGTTCAAAGGAATATGAAAAAGTAACCATACTTAAATCAAGTGAAAGTTTTCTCTCTTTGATCCTGGTTCAGTAAAGTCCTTGAACCATGCCCACCATTTAGCCTGAGCATAAATCTCATTAAAATCAAGCACGTGCTTAAGGGCCTAAAATAGGCTTTCCAAGCAACAGACATCTGTAACTAGTTAGAAACTTTTAACCATCCATAACTATCTTTCTGCGCTGTGCTCCTGCTTCTATTGCTGCATTATCAATCTTCATTTCTGTCTCTTTTGCCTCGACAGAAATTGCTTTGGTTCTTGAAAATCTAATTCACTTGAATTTATTCCTATCCCCTGCCCTTCCTCTTTTTTTTGTGCACACAGAAATCTTTCTATCAGCAAGCCTCACTAAAAAGCAAGCCAAACACACATCCTCTGTCACAGCAGCTTTGAGCCCCTTTTCCTTTCTCTTTTGTAACATTTTACCCTAGAAATTCCATGTCCCCCTATAGGAAATGTCGACATTGTGTGATTTTCACTTTTTCAATTTTAGGTTATTCACCAAGGTTTCCTGTGGACCACATTAATGGCTTAAACCTCTAAAGTACAAGCTATCAAATAATGAAAAGCTTTTGAAAATACTTGTCTGGAATAGTTTTTTTTAACCTTATATTTTTTTTTCATGGAGTGCTTCCTGTTGTAGTCAGAAATATTCTCAGATATATTGAAACACTTCTTGTAATATTTTTTCACCACCATAAGTTTCTATAAAGCTTCAAGCTCTGACTTGTTTCCAGCTCACATTTTTTTCCCTTGAGGTTATCTAGATATCTTAATGACCTGTATGCCATACCTACTATCTCATGTCTATCTTCAAGGGGGATTACTAACAACAGTTCCTCAGGTTTGCTTTCCTATGCAGGAATTCAATAAAATCTCTTTACACTAAAGCTACTGATGAATTTTTAACTGTCTCCTCTATATAAAACCCTTCCTTCTACTCTATCACTATCCACAACTGAGTTTATGTTTATGGCCGACTGGATTTTCAGAGCAGAGGAAGTTAACCAGGTGATATGCTTTGCAATGTGGCTGATGAATTAGATTTCATGACAAACAGGGTGCAGAAGGTAGAAATAGAGATAGGATCTGAAGCCAACACTTCAACATATTTGGCTGGATTTCAAGCTGGTGAAAAGTTTACCTTTTTTGACCTCTAGAAACTCCCAACTTGGCCTTTAATGCACACACAGTGAGGTGATGGAATAGGAGTGAAATGATCTTAATGCAGGAATATGACCATCGACTCAAATATTTAAGAAAAAAGGAAGCATGCAGACCTAACACAGAACTTTTACAATCGTTTGGTGTTTTTTAAATTACTTAAGCTGAGATCCTTAAAAGTATTTCGCATCTTAATTTTCAATTAAAATCAGCAAACTCACTCCATGAAGTGACTGGCTGTTACAAATGTAAATACCATTTAATTCTGGACTTTTGATCTTTAGGCAGCCTTTTTACTGGTCTCCATAGAGGTCAGTGAAAGTAATGAAAAAATTAACATCAACCATTTTGAGTCCAGGCTGAAACAAAGAACCTCAGATTTTCTGGTTGCATGGTGTTGGAAGGAAGTGAATCCCTTTCATCTAAATATAGCTCTCCCTCCACCATCTTCATATGTAAAATTCAGAAGCTTAACTCCACCACTAGTATCAGTGAGATGCTTTTCCCAACCTACTTTCAGAAAAAGCCATCAGAAATTGTTGCTAAACGTCATTTTCAGTATCAGCATTGCAGCTTCTGTCCACTGCAGATTAAATGTCTCTTTCAAACACCACTTTGAATTAAGCAAATCACAGTGGCACACCAGTCACTATATAATCTCTACTGGAACACTTTGCAGGCATATTTAGACTAAAAATTTATTTCTATCAGCACCACAGAAGTCAGGAGACTGTGAAACCTCCTTGCTACAACAAGGCTGCAGAGGAGAATGAAATAATTTAATTTTTAGCAATCTCTTTACAGTGTGCAATATTACAGTGGCAGGGATATTTTCCTTTAAGTGCTAGTAAAATCCAAATTCATGATAAAACAAACTTTTGTTCTGTGTTATATATTTGCTATTATTCAGTTTTATTTAAAAATCTCTTCCCAGTAGAATATGTTGTTCAAAGTCCCTATAATAATTAATACAGTATTAAATATTAGAAATCAGGAAGTACTTAACATTTCACTGGTTAATATTTATTGGGGTTATTCATTCATGACTGCATAAAACAATGTGTAATGCTTAGTTAGTATCTTTATAGGACAGAGTTAAGTGATGAGACTGTTCTGTTTAAAATACACAGTAGGCACTGCTGTGACGACATGCACATGAACACAAAAGATCAAGTGTTAGAAGCCAGGATTCATGTCCCCAGCTTCAGCTAGTCACTGTTACCATTCTATAATGTAAATGGAGAGAGAGAAGCAACCGATGAAAGATCCATGCCTTTGGCAATCTAAGTCACCCTCTGCGGGTGATAAACTTGCATTGTGGGTTTATACAGATATTTAATTGTTTAAACCCTTATTGTAACAGGCATTAAAGCCCCTACCTTCTGTTGCAATAAATTTAAAGGGGGCACCTTGGTCTGTCTGCCATTGTCTAGAGATTCACAAAATCAACCTGGCTACTTAGGGTAGGATTTAAGCCACCTAAACTCAGGTGTCTCCAATGCAAGTATAGATAGCTGAACTGGGCATACAGATTCTGATTACAGCAAATGGATAAAAATAATCAAAAAACTCTGTGAAGATTACTGTATGATTCCTATATTGGATGTAGATGCTTTCTCTAGAGGGAGGTGGAGTCACCTACAGCAATGGCACTGGAAGTCAGCAGAGCTGAACCCATAGCCTTAATCACATAGAATTTTTAGCTTCCACTTCCATTAGCCAATATTCTGCTAGGCAGCTGAATGCCATCAAGGAATTGGTCCTCACAATCCAGTTATATTCCAGTGGAAAATCTCATCAATTTCAATGAAAATTGGGTCAGACTCTGCCAGTAGTTCACACTGCATATTTATATATATCTATATGGTTATGTCCAAAAAACAATAATATAAGCATGCAGACAGGCATGTCTGCAAATTTTGCTGAGGCAAAATTTTACTGCATTTGTTTCTCAACCAAATGTGAGACTTCGTAAAGTCTGATTTGATCTCACTCCAGCTTCTAGACAAGAGTGACTTTATGGCTTCCTCGCAGCAGTCTCATTAATGCAGGGCAGAGTTTCAATGCATTACTTGTCTTCTGCATCAATTTTTCATTTGCAGTTTATTCACAGAACTTTTTACCTGTGCCCTTGAAAAGTCATCTTCTTCAAACAACTGGACTGATTGCATTACACAAAATATACCAGTAAAATATTTTTGGGAAGTGAAATATTTTACTCTTTTCAGATTATTCCTGATATTCTTACTGCCAGCTCAAATCACTGAGTAGGAAGGCAGTGTGGGAGCACTATGATTATGGCACTGACCATTGGTTTGAAAAATTATACATTATAAAATATCATGAGATTGAGTAATAGTGGACAAAATCAAGAAATAAAAAGCCCAGTTTTTACCAGATGTTAATGAACTAATTATTTGGTATATTATATGTTCTCCATCATTCAAATTCTTTACACTAAAATTGTATTTCTCAAAGATATGAAGCGCCTTGATCAGAAGTTGCCATCTTGTTGAATCTATTTATTTGGTGGAATTATGTCTTGCACTGCAAGAAGTCAGGATGTGTGACTATTATGGTCCCTTTTCTCATTTTGACCTTGAACCAAAGCCCAGTGAATCTAGTGAGAAAATTTCCTTTTGTTTTAAAGGATACCACCCTGCAAATAAGAATGCTGCAAAGTGGCCATAAAGTCACTTGTCTAGAAGCTGGATTAAGACCAAATCAGACTTGACTTTATTAGACTCACATTTGGTTGAGAAGCAAATGCAGCTTAATTTTGCCTTAGCCCTTGCCTGTCTGCATGCTTATATTATTGGTCTTACTTTGGGCATAACCATACAGAGTGATTGACACTTACAACTTACACTTACAACTTTTCAGTGTGAACTACTGTCAGAGTCTGACCCAACTGGGTACCATTCTGAGTTCCCATTGGAAGGAACTCTGTTTTCTTTCAATATAATGGCCAGTTTCAGTTTGCACACAATCAGGTGGAGGGATACTGTGGGCGAACTCACATACATTTTGATGAGATTACTTTCTGAGTAAGGTGTTATTCCATGAGCGTAAAGGTAACCATATCTGGTCCAAAGACATTGCTGTGGGCTGCTCCACTGTATCTCTCTGTATTAGATTTACTGATTTTTATGACCTGGATTTGGGATTTTTATTTTAATTTTATTTTAGGAGCTTTTCACATGCAGCAGCATGAGAAGGAATGATTTTGCTTTCTCCAGACTTTCAAAGGAATTTGATTTCTAGTTCTTCCCTCAGTTCTTAACAGAACAGAGATAATATCTGCATTTTACTGACAGCCCTAGGACGGAATATTTGAGGCAACATTTTAATTTCATCTTCTTTGGATTGCTTTTGCTACAACTGCCATTCATGACAATGTCACTCTGTCTCTCAGAGAAAATCAGATCTGGCTCCATCTCTGATAAGATTCCAAAGTACATATAGAATACAAAGATACGTTCATAAAAACAAAACATTAATTTGTTGAGATTTTGTTTTCTTTTTTTTTTTAATTGACATCTAATGAGACTTCCTTTCCAAAAATTAAACAGCTTTGTTGTTGTCCAGGGGGAATGCCTTGGAACTACACATCAAAGCTAATGTAATTTCCATGTTCTACTAATGTTGTTCTTTAAAACAACTAAAGATCTAAAGTACAGGTACCTGATTATAATGGGGGTGAACCCATAAAGTTCTCTTTGACCTCACATTGTATTTCACAGCCAATGCTTATCCAACCACAGGCACTGCCTGAGCAATTTTAGTAATATACTGGCATTTGATTCTCAAACAAACATTAAAAAAAAAGAAAACAAAAAAAAACAAAAAACACCAACAGGTAAGTCTTATGTGTGATTTTTTTAAGGTCAAACCATCTTTCAGCCTGAGGAATTCTGCAAAAGCTGTGTCCCTAAAGGCAGGGATACAGTAGTGCTGTAATCAAAAAACTTAACGGAATACAGAAATTTAGATAAAACCATGTTAGATGATGCCTAAGAAACTACATTTCATTCACTAAAATATCATCTAACACACTGCTAGTCTTATATTTGTTGTCTAATTATCACAGGGTTTTGCTTCTTTGGCATCCTTTCCTTACCATCTGCATGGAATATTCTCACTTTCCATACACTTAACCCCCTGATTTACTTTGTTTATTACTAAATTCAAATAATCTCTAGTTCTAAACTCCAAGTAATAGGGCCATAGGTCAAGCAAAATGAATGCAGCCAAGATACAAGCATGCCTCTGATACCAGCCATGAGCATGCTTGGCATGTGACTGGACAAATCAGGTCTGCCACACCAGGCCACTCTACAGTGGTTAACCAACACCTCCAGAAGTGACAACAACCTGGAAGCATAATGGTCCTTATTCACAAAACACCAAGGAATTATGACAATATTATCATGAACAGATAATAGTGAACTCATTTGCACTGAATTACAAAGCACCTAAATAATTTGCTTTTTAATGGTCCTCTTTCCTCTGCCTTTCTGACTGCATCCAAGGCTGCAAATGCACTGTCTTGGCAGACAGACATACCAAGAATTACAATAATCCAAACTAAGGAGGTAATGAGAAAATTAATCTAATGAATCTAGACTAATAATTACAGCTCATTTAATTACCTCTGAGATACAGCAGGAGCTGTAATTTTTTTTAATAATTGATGTTGCTGGCATCTTAGTACCTTTTAAGTGTATTAGTTGTAAAATCTGCCATGTTAATGTTGAAGTTGATAAAAATGTCATGAGGTGAAGCAGAGATAATGGAACAGAAGAGTCTTTAAATGTCAAATAAGTAGAAAGGTACTGACAGGCAGATATTTTACTGCTTTTATGCTGCACATGAGGTCTTCAATAAACGTACAACATGTGTGAGGAACTGAATCAAGAGCTCCTGGCTGAAATATTGTCAAGGCTTTGTTTGGTCAGATTTTCCTAATATAATTCTATTTTTTCATACTTGCTTTAGGCCATTACCATGAAAGCATGTGCATTAGACTAGACAGTTGATGGAAGATTCCACACTGTTTTACAGACATCCACATTAAAATATTGGATAGCTTCAGGCCTCAAATCTGGTAAACTTGTACTTACATGGCAACTATATTCAGGTTAACTGCTTGATGAAGTTTCATAACTGCCACATTGATAATTTAGAAAGTAGTCCCTTTAAAAATTGGAAAAAAATTCTGCCCCAGTAATGTCCTTTTTTTCATACATTGGTTATTCTTTCTCCATTGACTGATCCTGCACCTCTGCAACCAATGAGAATTTTACAATCAATGAGAGCATAACTTCACTGGGAACAGGAGGATGTCCTCTGTGCCTAATGAATCTTGAAATTAACAAAACTTCTTTATATTTTTGCTTTTGCTCCAGCACTCTCAGTGCCAGCACAGATTTCCAAGAGGTGTTTGCAGCCAGCTCAGTCTCCTTCTGCTGGATCTTGTATCCTAGAGGTAAGTTCCACTTGGACGAGAGAGTTTCTTTGTGCCTTGGTTGGTTAGTTTTAGAAAATCACGTTTGCCTCTGTCAATAATTCAGAATCTCTTCTATCTTCACATCTTAGGCAATATCTTGGTGGTCAGGGGTATGGTCTGTGTGTCCAAAGGGCACAATGGGACAGTCTTACAGAGTTCAGCTCTCACTGCAATAGGACCTCTGGCAGTGGGCTGAGCAGACAGGTGCCTTATCTCCCACTGCATCACATTGAGATCACCAAGACACAACAGCTCAGAAAGCAGCAGCCCTCTTTCTACACTGTGGCTCAGGTCCTCTCACCATAAGAGGGCTGTCTAGACATCAGGGAAGAAGGGGAGGTTTGTAGGGGAGACGTAAGATTAAGGTCTAATGCAGATCTCCTGCTACAGTTGTGGGCCTATTCATCTGCAGAATAAGGGCACTAATGTGTATTTTTTCTACTTTAATTTAGGTTAAAAATTCTTTATAATGGCCCTCACCCATATTTGTTTACCACCTAGTGCTATTACATTTCTTGAAGCCTATTCTAACTATACCAGTCATGTCCTTTTATAAAAACAACAGATTATAAATATTTGCTATTCCCATCATCATGTGACAGCTGAAGTGAGTTATCCTTCTTCCCTTTGAAACAAAACACAAAACTATATACACACACACTCACAAACTATACCGTATAAAGATACCTAGGAAAACAAGACCTGACCATGCCTTTAATTACCGGAGCATAAAAAACAGCCTCATTCTTTGTGAAACCATTTTTAAAATGACAACAAAGCTTATAATTTTGACTAAACATACTATTTTATTGTATTCCTGTCTTTTTTTTAAAATATGCTCCTTGTACAAATTTAAATCATTTATGCATACATAAGAGAAAGACAAAGCTCTCTGGGGTCCAACTAGCTGCTGATAGTAATTCAGACTTTTCTTCTTTCAAATAAGGTTTATCTGCAAAACTCCCTTTCTCTCGACAGGAGAAGAGGGACATTGATTCACAAATGCAATTGTGGACATGCAACAGTGATAAGTGGGCAAACAGAGCTCAGGAGTCACCTAAAAAAATAACCCTTTCAGAAACCACAGCAGTTCAAGAGGGAAAAGGCAATAAACTCTTTCCCTTATGCTTCCTTGATCTTGGATTATACTGATGACAACAACCAGTTGTAGGAAAAGAAAAACTAAGTTGTCCCTAAGGGACACAGCATAAAAAGTGGGAGGAAAAGGCAATTTCATCTCTCTTAGCAGACTTGTAACACAGAAGTTTTAAAAATTGTGAAAATAGTAATAGAAATAAATCATTCAGACTTCTCCCTTACTCTAATAATCTCAGATAATTTATTTAAGAAGTGACATGTAAATTTTTTTTTTAATACTGCCAGATAGCTGGAAGCAAACTTAAAAATACTGGTTTTTATCTTAGTGTAATGAGCTAGGGTTGCTGTAAGTTTGTTTATGATGGCATGGGTTTGAAAAAGCAAAAACTCATGGGGACCCGAACACCTTGAACCAAAGCAGCAATAATCTTTGTAGTTCCTAAATTACTTCATTATTACATCTGATTTTCTTTTTTAGAGTTTTAAATACTTTGGAAGAAATATTCTATTTATTTCTAACCTAAGACCTTCCTAAGCAGAAGAACTAAGCCTATGAAAAAAATCCACAGAAACAAGCCTTCTCCATGTGAAAGGTCTCATCCCAAATTATCAAACACTCCAGCCTATTCAAATCTCTCTGCTACTGCAAGGTGTAGTCATAGGTAAACACAGGGAATATTTCTTCCTCTGTAACTTTCTTAGAAGAGGAAGAAAGTGAAATGTGAACAAGTCAAGAAATTACTAAGAAGAGGAGAGGAATTAATAAAAAATCAGAAGGTATTAGCAACAGGAGGGACTGATACTGCTGGTCTCTCAATCCCAGTCCCATCTAACATCTATACCATTCACCTGCAGGCACAGATGTATGTTGTTCTCCACAGCATACCTAAGAGGGAAAGTTAATAGAGCTCATGCAACTGCTAACCCTGATTCTCCCAACAGAACAGCTGGAGCTAAGCACCTTCCAGGCTTCCACCAGCAGAGAGCTCCTATACAACTCCTACTTATTCTTCAAGTAGCCTTTTATTTCATCTAGCTCAGTGTAGGCAACAACTGAGCTAATCTCCCTAGTTCATGGAAAGAAATAATACTTTAGTGACAGGAGCTACCTGACCTAGTTACATGGCTAATTTAAGATCAAATTAAATGTATGCTGGAAGCATGCTGTCCTATACAATTGCTTTAGAGGGAAGCCCTTGGAAGAGCTCCTAGCTTTGGTGTTGCCATATGATAAGGGATATGATATATC
>VXBU01002333.1:7319-18005 GCA_013400315.1 Bombycilla garrulus
TTACTATGATGAATAACTACAATTTTATTAATCTAACGAGAAGAGGTAGATAAAGAGAAATACAGGTTCTGAATATACTTCCAAAAATGCTTCCTGATTATATAAATACTTTTAGAGGCATCAGTGAAAAAGAAGGCTGGTTTTTCTATGGGAGCACCACACCTAAATTTTTTCAGTCTTAGCTTCTCGCAAAAAAACCACCTTGTGTTGATTATCTTTTACTACATCTAGCATCTTGGCTGAAAATAATGATAAGGTATCTCTATTAAACTCATGGTGTCTCATGCATATGTTCCACTTGGTCAGGAAGATCCACAATTACCTCTGTTACTTGGATGTAACAGGAATTATGTTGAGGTGTGTTTATGTTCGGGGTTTCTGTATAGGTTTTTTTTTTCCACTTTTCTTCTATTTATATATTAATTTTTAATTCGTTTGCTTGTTTAGTCAGTTAAAACTTTACAACAGAGATGTGAGATGCACTCTTCTACCAGGTAGGAAGTTTTCTTCACTATCCTATTAAAATGGGTTGTCATCACACAGGAGTTTTTGGATTCACATTTGTTAACAAAGCACATGCAAAGGTTTTTTCTCTCTTGGTACTTCATGTAATTGGAATAGTCTGAAGATAAACCTTGAAATGGTCTGTGCAGCAAGAACCAGGAAAGTATTCCAGGAAACGGAAACATATAAGCAGGTATGCTTAGTGAAAAATTGAGATTATACATGCATTAAATCCAAATGGCAGAATAAAGAAAAGCTCTACTAAAGTAAATGGAAGGTTTTCCTTTTCTTTGCTTTCATACAAAGAAAAGGATCTGAAGGAGAGGTGACATTACCCAATAACATTATAAAAAAATAGATTAGATTGCCAACTTTTACATTGCCTCAATAGAGGGATAGAAATGCCTGAAATCTTTGCTCCTTAAGGGTAAAATAAAGAGATATAATGCCTAAGCATGAGGGTACCTGGATGGCAGACAGGATAAACAAGTGCTGGCAGAGAACCTCACAGGACAAATTGGCCCCCCAGTATGTTGTGACTGGCCAAAGATGGTTGTTCTTGTTACAACATAAGATTTAGAAGGTGCCAGTCTTTCTTCTCAAGTGGAACAAAATACTTCGGTGTCCCAATTTATAGTAGATATGTTCTGAATCTATTTCCTTCTTTTTTTGCTCCACAGAGTTTTTATTTTTGGTTTATGATATAATTTAAAGAAATCAGTTATTTTTACCTAAAATTGAAGAATAAATTCAGGACTGGTTTTAATGTGACTCCAAGTTCTTCTTCTGGGGTAAATTTTATTGGGGAATGTCCCAAAAGACCACCTTTTCCAGGGACTTGTGTTTGCACTCAAATGAATAACAGTGAAAGTGCTTATGAGGTTAAATGAGTGGACCACAAGGCAGTTGATCACAAGAATGAGGATAATTGGAGTAAGAGCACTACAAGAAGTGAAGATTTTGTGCCATTTAGTGCTGAAATTATTTTCCTCTTCTGGCATAAAATTAGAGTTGCTCTTTAGGAAAACTTCCTTGAAGAGTCAAGCTTTTTTTTTGTTAGGGAACAGAATCCATGATTTTGAAATAAACCTACAATTTCATTATTAAGTATTGCATATCAATTTGTCATCCACTGGAGCAGACTACAAGCATCAAGCTCATTTTCTATGTTTACTAAACAGCTATTAGGTGGTAGCAACAGACAACTTCAGGCTATATTAGAAACATGAGGTTAGATGTGAAAATCTGTATCTTATCAATGCTTTGAATGATCCATATTTTTCAGTGTCATATTCTGGCATTGTAGAAGCCAACCATTTTGTTTTCATGAGGAAAAGTTATATTTTGTCAGGTCTCTGATGTGGTAGTGGCATGCCAGTACTATCATTCCTCACCACTACTAGAAATGACAGCTTTTAATTCTCTTCAAATAACATTAGTACTTCTCAGGAAGTGGCCAAATAATTCATTACATATTTATCATTTTGAAAGGTCTTTTTTTAGCCAATATTTTACATTCTGTGTCAAAGGTTAAGTAAAGACGTACAGGCTTTTTTGTACTCAGAAAGAAAGGTCAGTGAATCTTGATGCTTCTATGTAAACCATCATAACAATATACTATTTTGTAATGTTTTCAGTCCTGGAAGAATTATGACACTTTAACCTGTCCTCCTTCTACAATTAGACATAAACATGCAATATATGCATGCTTACTTTTGTGGTATTACATATAAACATAAATACATCTATAAGAATATTTGGGAAAGAAAAATTTATTACCTAACTGTGGAAAATAAGCAGTAGAAGACAAAGACTAAATTCAAAACAGTGGAAGTGAAAACGTTAAATAGATATTTACCTCTACATTCCTTTCCTTTCAATTTGAAATCAATGCACACACAGAAAAACCTATGCCAGCTGTGGTGCTCAGTAAGTCATGTGAACTGCTGCTCTGGTTCCCTGCTGGTTTATGATCCTAGCTTTTCAATGCAGAGCTGCTATTCAGACTTCAGTACTTGCCCTGTGTTGTCTTTGAGTGTTTAATACTTATAACAAGGCACTTTCATTATGGGCAAGCTCAGTTTTAAACATTCTGTGTATTTATCTGAGCCCTCTGTAAATGTCTGAAGGAGACCAGCTGAGTGTTCAAACTGAGTCACCTAGATAACATTTCTTAATTTTCTTCTGCTTCTCATCATCTTCAGACTTTGTAAACAACATTGCTTTAACAAAATCTTGAAAGGGTACGTGTTTAGGAAAGCCTGCATTACCAAAATATTTCAAAGATTTATTTTGTCCCCTGTTTAAACTGGAATACATACTGTCCCTTAAAATATTGTCTCTATTAAATTTGCTATGAAAATGTAAAAGTATTCATTACCAATCAGCACTAACTTTTTTTATTCCTTAAAAAAATGTATGGTCCATTTCAAAAGCGTTCTCCAGATGGTTTGAATTTAAAAATCCTTTATTATATACTGGGAGTCTGAATTATATAAATTCCCAAACACTCCTATTTCTGGAACCTCCTACTCAAGGAATCAGTTTCCTTCATTTTTATTATTTTCCCAAAGAAAGATCATATGAAGAATGCGTGTTTTCATCCTTCAGAAGGATATGAATAAGAAGAAATTATTCTGAGTACCTTCAGTAACTCTGCCATTGAAAAATAGGTATTCTCCAAAATACGCATATTTTACAAGCTAAAGTATGTGTTTTAAACATTTACTTTATCATTGCTCACTCTTTGAATAACTCATTATCTGTATGACCACACACAATGATACAGACTAAGCACTGAAAGGATGAGTATGCGTTGGATAATCTAATGCTTGACTATGAATGATGCATATGAACAGTAAGAAATACTTGTTTAGAACTAGTGACAGCACTAATGCTAAGCATAAAAGACCAGTATAAAATCTAAGAAGGTTTACACTTGGTGAAGTCTCTGTTGGGAAACCAGGGCCTTGTTTCATGTGCACAGTGCTGTGGGGAAAAAAAGTAACTTGTTGTCCTGTAGAATAGATTAATGTATCTTTTTTTTTCTCTCTTTTTTTCTGACTAGTTTCGAAGCAACACAAGATCATCTTCTAAAATTTTTATTCTTTGAATTGATATCTTTACTCAGAACATAGCAACACAGCATTAAAAACCCCTAAGAACAATAAACTGCAACATAAAGTAGACATTTTGGAACTTGAAAAAAGTTAAGATTAGTTTCTGGGAATGTTAGGGAAAATCGCAAGTAGATTTTCTCTATCTGTTCACAAAATTTTTACATGGATTAATACAAATTAGGCAGCAGAGGAGCTCAGTTTACCCAAGCTATCTGTCTCCCATTTGTACTGGACTCTCTTTACTTCTGCTCTGGATGGGAAAGGGGAACATGGCATCCCAAATATCCAGTGTTTCTACCCTGTAAAAAAACTAGAACATTATCTAATACTGAGCTTTCCTCCAGCTGTCAGGCTCAAACATTATTTTTATTTATACTGAGGTGCAGGAATTGTTATATATCCAGTTTTAAATCTTGCTCAGCACAATTGCCTCCTTTACAAAATGCTCTGGACATGATTGAGTGGGGCCTATTGTCAGAAATATGGAATTTATTGCAACATTTTGTAAAGATGGAGAAGAATGATGCAGATGTGGGAGGCCAATATATGGAAAATTCACCTCAAGTATTCATAGGTATGTGAACACAGCAAGTAATAAATAATTTTACAGTTTTGCCTGAACTTATATAATTCCATCAGGGCATGGAGCCCTTTTCTCATTCACAAAAGCAGTGCAGGTAGCAGTGCCACTGTCATCCTTTCCTCTAGCCATTGGACTCTGAGAGTTCATTTTAGGTATAGCCAGGATTCCCACCGAGCTCCTTGAGACTCTGTATGGTACTAGTGGCTAAATGACACATTCTGAGTTTAAACAGCAAACATTGACTTCATTGCCCACTTAGCTCTAGCTATTTGTATTTTGTTTGTGAACACAAAATACAGGATAACATTGTGTATGCATTAAAAAAAAAAATTGAAGAAGACCTTGTTGCAGCCTTTTTTTGTTTTTTTTTTTTTTTTGTTTGTTCTATGCGCCTACCAGATAGACTACATAGCCTTAGTCATCCCTGTTATCACCCTGTCACTGCAACTGAAAAAGTCTCATTGTCCTCAATGGATACTGCATCCGCTCTCTGTCACAAGGTGGATGGAGAGATGCAGAGGGAATCTCATCTCAAGACTAATCTGTTCACGACTCTGGTGTTCCCCACATATATTGAATTAAGCAGCAAGGAAACATCAAAAAAGGGGGTCTGCAGAGAGAGATGTAATGTGCATCAGCCCTCACATTGAGAAATAACAATTTTTAGAATTTTATGTAATGCGTACATACAACATAGAGACATGATGATCCACCTTAGGTGATTAGAGATACAAGATAAAATATACAAATCTGTTACCCGGGAACCAATAGTTGATCCAAATGAGGGAAGGTGGAAGAATTGACACTAGCATTTTTTGTAGGCCATCTGTGATTTTTTTTTTATGGAAGTCAATATTGTAAAACACTCTGAACATTATTTTTGATGCATTTTTAGTCTTTGTTGCATTAGACAATTAATGCAATAAGAGTTCTTCCTTGGGATTGCATATTAAATAGATGTGTGAATAACTAAGATATTTTTGTTACGGTAAAATAAGTTTAAAATAATTCAAAAATTTGAAAGAACAAAGAAGAATCTCTGAGGTGAAAGAAAAATAAAATAACAATAAAACTTCAGACATTTTCAACAAAAAAGAAAAAGCTGAAATGTTGAGCAGTTTCCAGATTCACACCTCACATGAATATGGTATGAGACCTTTAATTTCCCGCATAAAGTCCCTACATGTCAGGCTGTGGTATAGGGGGAGACAAAGGAGAATTGGAATATCTCATACCTTCCTAGTTTTGTGTTTGGTAGGCAAGTTTTTTTGTGAATCTAGTAGGTCTGACCAAAACCTTTAGTTTTGGAAATGACGGTAGAAATAATGTTCTCATTTTCATACAATTATTGCTTTTGTCCTAAAAAGCTTGTTTACAAATTTTAGTCAAAGTAAATTGTGAATAAAAGATGTTTTGAAATTCTGTCTAACTGCAGATAGTCAGCCCTTGCATGAGAATATTTTTTATTTTCTTCAAGCAAGACCAATACCTTCTTTACTCCCAGATGGTTAGTGCCAAATATAAAAGCTCTAGCTTCCTCTAAATTTTTGAAAGTTAGTTTCTTCCAACTTTCTGAAAACTTTATCTACAAAGCTACATATTTTTTATGAATTTACTTTTTTCCTTGTGTGACTATTTCTTGACAGGTTTAGGAAATTCTTCTTTTCCTCTTGCTTTCTAGCAGAGTATGTATCAGTGAATTTCTACCAGGTATATGAATACAGTTAATATAAATGTAATATTTTATTCACAGAACTGTAAAGAAAAATCCCAAACAAGAACAGTAAAAGTACACAGTCAATATTAATCACTCACCCCTCTCAGAATGATCTCTGCTATCTTCCATACATGAGGATTCGTATCCTTTCAGTCAGAAACAAGTACCCATGGCATCCAACTGCCTCTGAATCTCTAGTTTCATCCCTTGGTGCTTGGGCTGCACACCTCTGGGTCACCCAATTGCTCTTCTGTCTTCCCCTTAACATTCAGTTTTAATCAGGATCTCTCATGTAATCTGTACCAGTATTCACGCTGATATTTTACGCTGCTTGTTAGAACAGACCATACTTGTACTTTGAGGATAACTTGAAGACTAACCAGGCCTCCTAGGTGCCAGAATGCTGCCAGTAAGATTCATGAAGAAGTCAATGGATCTTCTCTCTTGAAGTCTCAGATTGTAATTTTCTTCTTTATCCTACTCATTTAGCTGGGTTAAACACTACAGCCTCATGGTCATTAAGGCTGTGGCTGCCCATGTTCTTCACATCATGCATTCATTCTTACTTGTTTCTGTATTATGGATCTATTAATTAATCTGCAGTAATTGGCTCAATCATGTCTTGTGTCAAATAATTGTCATCATCACACTCCAGCAATCTCTTGTATTTCTCATACTTTTTATATTCTAGTTACAGAAAATATCAAGGTTATTAAAATTCCTCTTGGTTTCGAAGTTTTGCAGTTGTCACTACAGTTGTGTGAAGAAGGTAACACCTTCATTTTCTTGGTCTATATCTATCCATTGCTGTTTTCCAGTTACATGAGCTATCCCAGTGTGTCTCTGTAATACCAGTAAAAAAGCTCTGCAGTTGTTCATGGACTTTTAACACTTCCGTTTTTCACCAATGTGAGTGAACTCATGTACATCATGCAGGATTTATCCCCAAGTCTCACTGTTTTTGTAACCAAAATGCAAGAGCTGCCAGCATCACACTGTCCCCTGGCCACCTCCTTACTACAGTTCTCTTTTCTTCAGGTTTCTTTTAAATTCCTCTGACATATATAGCTTAACTTCACATCATTTTAGAAGAATAGCTGAATCATAGCAAAAAACTGTGCATGTCTAAACAGCTTTTTAAACTGATCTAGCATCCTGAAGCAAATCTTCAATATTTTTTCTAAAAGCTTTTTCGTGGATTTCAGCTCAGAATAAGTCAGCATAATTTAGCAGAGGATTGCCATAAAATACACTTTACTCCTCTTAAAATTGAACCCAAAATAAATATAAATGGCTAAGGAATGCTAACATTTAACAAGATAGTAAACCAAGTACGATTTAAGTATCAACCCTGTGACGATGTCCATAACATCTTCCCCTTGTGCAGTCTCCCTTGTAGGACCATTGGGAGTGCACATTTGGAACCAGTTGTAAAATGAAAGAGCTCTCTATATTTGGCCTTTTTTGGGTGTATGTGTGTGTGGGGAAATGGAACTTAAAATCCTGACTAAAGATGACACTACAGCTATTGGAAATACTTGTTCAAAACCAGTATAAAACAGAATCATACATAAAATGCAGCTTTGTCTAAGACAACACAGAGTGAAAAACAGAAGAATTGCATTGCTTCTGTGAAATAAATCATCATGGAACAATTGTATTTGTATTTTGAACCTGGTCTTTGCTCTTCAAAAAAGTTAAGTGGAAGATTTTATTATATGTCACTCAGCTTGCCGTGTATGGCATGATGGACCAAGCTACTTATAATAATAACTCACACTTATCTATCATAGAATTACAGGAAAATACATCTCTAAAGGGCTTTGAAAAGGTTACAACATATCTCAGAGGTGGTACAAAAATCATGTTTGAAACAACACTCAAATTAAGTCAGAAAGTACTCCAAACAATTCATCTTTTTCTGCTGGTGTAAAAAGACCTGCAGACAATCAAGAGATCCAGTCACAGATCTCCGCAATGGTAGAATTTATCCTCAAAGGTTTAGTATTTATAATCCTATTATTTTCTAATCCTATTATTGTAATGTTTGGATGAACTGAATGTATTTTCCTCTTCCTCTGTGTTATCACACACATTTCCCTTCAATGATGACTTCTGGCTGACCCTACAAGTACTTTGTTCTTCAATACTTAAAAATAAATCACCAGAATAGTTAGGAACATTGTATTTTCTGCAGATGCACCTTGCTGTTAGATAATGTCTCTTGATAGAGCTAATGCTTATAGAATACTCTAGAGGTGTTTGATCCCCACCTGATTTTCATTCAGATCATGTATTTTTGCTTTTTGCTATCTCAGTAAGTGGCCACTGATACAAAATAAAAAAAAATAAAATTTTAAACCATGTTGGTGTCTGTGCCTGGAATACGAGACTATTTATGGAGATGTCGCATACAGCACTCAGGAAAAAATGCTGTGCAACTTAGAATTGTATGGATTTAAAGCAATTTAAGGGTTTAACAGTGACACCACAAATCACAAGAAGGTATGAATTAATTTATATCCTAACATAAGCCTGAGATAACATTATAGCCTGGATTTTGAAAGTTGATTATTTTTGCATTTCCTTTGCAATTGCATTTTAATTTACTATGCCATCCTCTAACTTGCTTTCTTGTTTTGTCTTTTTGTCCTTTTTTCCATCATCTCCTGTTTTTACTTTCTCATTATGTGTCAGAATGTCCTACTTGAATAAGAAATACAGAGCTTTCCTGTAACAGGTGCATTTTTTTTCTTCTTTAAATGGCATTCATCAGGGAGAAACTAGGATGGTAAGGGCATTAAAAAAAGACAAATCAGTCCTCATGACCTGAGTACCCTTGAGATTCACAAGAAGAATGTAAATATAATGAAATATTTATGTTACAATTCAAACACAAATTATGACATTTGCTTGTACTTGACAGCAGTGTGTCTAAGCCTACAACCAACATAGTATTACAGAAGTATTTTCTCTTGTGATACTTATGCAAACTCAGTTTATGATCTCCTGCAAACATTTTAGTCTTCAATTCTTCTGTAAAGTATGTACTGATAATTTCTTTGATGTTCATTTGCCCATAAAAACAAAGGACAGCAGCATGTGAATTATGCTGTTAAGACAGAGAGATCTTGCATGTATTTAGCTGGTCAAACTTTTCCTTCTTTAAGTTTAAGAACAGCACATGTTTGCTAACAGAATTCTACAAAATCAAGCATTTTGTATCAACCATTTACAAAATATTCTCTTGTCCAAGGCTGTTTAAGAAAGTGATAAATGCTTCCAGCGAATTAAGCCTTCTCAAAATCCAAGCATAGCCAGGATAAGAAGCAATTTATAAAAACTAAAACACACAATAGTCCATTTGAAAGAAGAAATTATTTATTGAGGTGGTGGTAATTATACCCTAGACTAACTTGCCCATAGATGTTGTGGAGTGCCTGTCACTTGAGATATTCAAAGCCTGGCTGGAGAAGGTCCTGGGCAACTGGTTTTAGGTATCCCTACTTAAGCAGGGTGGATTGGACAAGATGATTTCTCCTCATCTCAACCATTCTGTGATTCTGTAATTTATAAATAAGGCAGTCTTAAGAGAGACTCGGGAAATACAGTCTATTGTAACTTGGCTTGTAAACATCTGGCTCATAATTTAATGGAGCAGAATTTTTCCTTTTTTTTTTTTAATCAAAGTCTACTTCTATAAATTACATCAAAAAGGGCTACTCCAGTTTTTTAGCCCCTAGCTTACTATGCCTGCATCAAGGACTTTGTTCCACAAATTCTCAATAATAAAACTAAAGAGTTACAAATTAATTACAAGCCTTTTTAATCTTTGTTTCAAGTAACATATTCCAGTCCAATTCAATTTCTATACTGGCAGTTCCTAACCAGTAGTGAAGAAAGTATTTCTACTATCTCTCTCATAAGAAAGTCAACCTTGAATTCAGTCTGCAGAGGTAACATTATCTTGGTGTACAGAACATATTGTTATCTTAGTGAAGCAGGGATATAAGCCCTGGAGCTTCTTGTAGGTATTGAACTCTTATGTGATATTTCACGTGACCAGGAAGCTTTGTGAGAGGTACACCTACAAAAGAGGAAGGTTTGGTTTCCCTAAACTGCTAGCAGACAAACTGCATTTGAACCCACTTCCCACTCGCCTGACATTGTAAGACAGATGTTAATTTTTGCTGGTGCCAACAGAAAACAAGTTCTCACATATTCTCATGCAGGATTATAAAATAATCTCAGTTGAAAAAAATAATCTCATCTGAAAGAAGTCAGGGAGATAGCAGAAGTGTTCATGTGATGATGCAGAAATTCTCTTGCAGAAGGAAAACATGAAAAGGAAGATTAAAGTCTTTGATGTTTAGAGATAGTGAGGGAAGGTTATTTAAATAGCAAATTCAGAAAGAATACCTAGGAAAAGATTAATATTTTCACCACATATGAAACAAAAATATCCCACTGCAAAAGAGGAATGAGAACTTCAAGATGAGGGATGCTCCACTGAAAGTGGACTTGTTAAATACCACTGGCATAGTGAANCAACCATTCTGTGATTCTGTAATTTATAAATAAGGCAGTCTTAAGAGAGACTCGGGAAATACAGTCTATTGTAACTTGGCTTGTAAACATCTGGCTCATAATTTAATGGAGCAGAATTTTTCCTTTTTTTTTTTTAATCAAAGTCTACTTCTATAAATTACATCAAAAAGGGCTACTCCAGTTTTTTAGCCCCTAGCTTACTATGCCTGCATCAA
>VXBU01002346.1:0-11824 GCA_013400315.1 Bombycilla garrulus
CACAGAAAGATGTTTCCTCAGTCCATCTTCCCAGTGTTCAGCTACTGACATAGTACCGGTATATTTACCACACTCTGCATGCAGCTAACACCATGGTGACCTTCCGTGATCATGTAAATGGGGATTGTTTTGGAATATGGTTCCTTCCCCTCCACATCCAAATGTTTTACCAAATGGAAAGTGGAGAAAGTGGGAAAAGACCAAAGGTGTGGGGACAGACTGAAGCCAAGAAAGCCTCCCACTGCCCTAAATGTACTTACTGCATATGAAAACATTGCACAATGATAACTCACAGCAAGTTGCAATAAATGCCTGACAGGAGGACAAGTTTCTACATTCCTGCCTTTTTTTTCTTCTAAATATCTAATTTTTAATCCCACACTGCAAGTAAATTGACTTGTCAGAAAAAGGCACCCCTAACCTTTTCAATTCTGCCATTTGACCAAGGCAAATTTATAAATACCTTCAAATCATTAACATAAATAATGGACTTCTGGTGAGTTTGGTGAGTTTACATCAACTCAAAGCTATAATGAGAATCAGAAGGCTACAGACACTGCAGTACTCTAGAACATGTTTATTAGTATATGGCTGCAATGGGTTCCTTAAGTTTTTTCTGAAGTAATTTAAGTGAGATATCTTGGCAGCCAGTAACCTGGTTGAATTTGATTTTGATAATTAGCTGTTTAATTGCATTCAATTTTTTGTACAAATGTTCACAGCTTCTTCAGGAGATTTACTTTGTAAGTACAAAATTAAAAGTGTCTGGGAGTTCCTAGACCCATGAGATCTGAATGTTTGGAACTTGTTTGGGTTTAATCTGTTGCACTAGAATAATTTGCTTTACAGGAAAGAACAACAATCAGTATCCCCCTTAACACACACAGAAAAAAAAAGCAGACATCTACAGCAGCCTGGATATGCCATATACATTTATGCCTTATATAAAATACCTTTAAAAAGAAATAGATTTAAACACTTAAGATTAGATATATCAGAAAATATATCCGATCAAGTACAAAATTTTCAAATAGCTCATCTCTGCTTACTTCAAATCACACACAAAAAACACAAACTNCAGAAACACTTCCGACAAACTCACTTGCCAAACATGATATAAAGCCCATCTATTGTTTTTTTTTCTTTGCTAAAACATATGGACACAGTATAGAACAAAATACTTCAGAATTTATATATTTATGCAAGAGGAATTTTTCCTATTTTCTCCCTTTTTTTTAAAATCACAAAATAGACAAAATAAATTAAATGAGCTATTAGATTATAACTTTTGAATGATGTATCACTTCATTAATTTCCACTAATTTCATCAAGGATGATGACCACAATAAGCCTCAATGGATAATAAAAGTTAGAAAAATTATTATGATAACTACCATTCTACATTTTGATCACCTTTCTTCTCCACTTTGCAATTCCCTAAAACAAACTCTTCTTTCCCTTAGGTTTCATTTAGGTACACAAAATTTTGGTTTAGAGAACATGACTCTGCCAATAAACATATGTGATTACATCTTTTATGAAGCTATAAAAATAGATGTTTTCTTTGTTCATATTATTCCAATTTTTAAAATTTAAATTGAATTTATCTTAATATAGTCCTTACAATTTCATGCTACTTCATTTAGAACACCTATCAGACATTTTTGTTCTAAGTATTGTGAGATTTGGGACAAAAAAACTGCAAAAGAGAAACACTGTATAAATGGTTATCAGGAATGTTTGTCCACTTTCCCTTTTCTTAGTTACTCAAAAATAATATTAAGTAAACTTCTCTTATCAAACAGTAGAGAGAGGTCAGTCCTAATTATCTTGAAGTATTATTCAAAACTCCCTTTCAAATTATTCTTTATTTATCTTTGTTTGTAACTTCTATGGTATTTTAGTTATCCAGTTTACACTTGCATGAATTTATGTAAATTAGAATATGGGACATTGAAAATATTAGATAAGTAGCAGATACTGATAAATGTTCTTGCACTGCAACACGAGAATCCTCACAGCTAATAGTCTGGAGTTTAGTCACATCAAATTTACTCCAGTAATGTCTGAAATACTTAATTTTCAAACACCCTGAATGTGACAGATGGTCAAATTTAATTTACAACTGTTCATATCTACATGAAAGAAAACAGTAACTTTGACCACTGAACTCAAAGCTGTCCTTTTAAACAATAATGGAGAATACCAATATAAAGCAAATGCAGTACTGGTACTGAAGCACAAGCACCACAACATCATGAGCAAACTGCATCCTTTCTAGCAGCATCACATGGATATGGACATAGTGCTTATCACAAGTAGATAATCGATCAGTGCCACTTCTAACTAGGAATGAAGTCCTTTCATATTTTCACAAAAGTTTTATTTTTTTTCCAACAACATGCAGATTTTCTATACTTTTTTACACATCTGTTTTGCCTTAGCTTTTCAAAGGCCATTTTCCTATGTACACTGTAAAAAAAGTACCACTGCTCCTCATTTGTTTCTGAGCCAGCATAAGTAATAAATAAAGGTAAAATACAACCTTAGAATAAAATAATAAAATCATTCCACTGAATCTGCAAACTTCTCTTCTTTTTATATCTATATAACTTTATCAATAACCCAAGAAACCTATTTGAAATGCGTAATTCAATGCTTCCTTGAATATTCAGGGTCAAAGGTAACTGAAGTTCTTCCCATTCTGACCTAAATTACATGAGTTTTTCCTCTATTTATATAACCTTCTCCCTGCTCATTAGTAAAGAGTTCCTCATGACCAACTACATAAAATACATACTTAAATTAAGAAAGTTTTTTTCTGAAACAGCTGCTTTAGAATTTCAAATTCAGAACCACTCTTTATTTGTAATGGAATCTAGTTTTCACAAGGATAGGTGAAAAGTCCTTCAGAACTAGCAGGAGATAAGGGAAAAGGGAAGAGGGAAACATAAAAATATCTCTAGTACCAAAAGTACTGTAGCTCCTTGTAAAACAAAATTGAAGATAAGATTACTTTTTAGAAACCAATCCAGTATATAGCACTTGCATGAAAAATAAAGTTCACAGACCACTGAACAAGTACACACAAGCAGAAGAAAGAAAACTACAGTATAACATGACCATCACTTCAAGTGAGGTGAAGCTCTCCACTTTGACTAGCAGATTTATTCTAAGAAGTAAAATCCTGGTGTCTGTATGAAACTATGGAATGATGAGGAAAAAATAATGGGTAAAACAAAGGATAAAAAAGAGTGTTAAATTGATAAGATTTCTAGAAAAACAATACAGTTACAATATTTAAAGGTAGTTCTCCTCCACATCAATTATCAATGAAAAAGAATAGTTTCTTTTAAATTGAATAAAGAGCTTTAGTTCTACATATTTTAAAGTACCATCTATCATAACTATCATTAAAAAAGCCTTTAAATTCAGGTGAGATTAAACGACAGTCACAAAGCAACTGCACCTTTTTAGTATTTACTTATCCTGATTGCTAATTAAAAGCTAAAAATTAACTGTTAAAAAAACATGCACTACCCATATAGAAGAGAGAGTATAGGAAAGGTTTTATTAATTTTGTAGGTTCTTCAAAAAAAGGCAAAACCACTCCCCTAACTTCTGATTCCATCTGAGACAAATTTTTACGACAAAACTTGTCAAACTCATTCTGTAAACTTTAATTTATAAAAATGCACTATCATGATGCTATTTCATGTTTATAAATTTTCATGCAATGTCATACAAGTACATAGATGTGGTGTGCACATAAAACATATCACGTTTCTACATTAGGTTAATTCCAAAACTGTTTTTGCCTCCTAAACAATGATCTGGGACTTAAAAACAGATTTTTGTTCTGCATTTCTATCTGGGAGAGAAAATGGAAATCTTATGGGTTCCTAGATAATCAGTCAAGACACAATAATCATCTTCACAAAACAGGTAGAGATCAGGTTGTTGTGATAAAATATAAAATATAATCAATCTCCCACAGTACATATATACAAGGTAAAGGAACCTTGAATTGCAAAATACTTTCAACTGTAAAAATGATATTAGCATCACTTACAACAAAAATCTGTAAGAACTTAGAACTGCCAAACTTTATTATACACAAAAGTATCTATATTTAATGACTCCTCTGTTACAAATAAATTGGAACTGTGCATGCAACATAATCTGAAAATATTTTAATATAAATGTTATTTCAAAATTCCTCTGTTACCAAATCCACAGTTGTTGTTACTATTTAAATATGACTTTGGCTTCCTATTCAGCTACACACAAAATTTTAGATTGCTATAAAGTACAGCTACAGCCAGTCAAAGTTTAAGCTGTTCAAACCAATGTTTAAGAAAAAAAAAATTACTGACCTCTACAAAAATATACTGTTAACAAAAGCTACTTTAGAACAAAAATGTATTTTATTTGGAAAAGTTAAATAATTCTTATAATCTAAAATTCTAAGCCATTCAAAAATCTAAACCTTTCCCTAGTCCTCAGCTTTAATGAAGCAATAGTCATCACAGACCTAGAGCAATTAGAAATCTCCCTATACTCCATTTGTCCTTTCACAAAATACCCTAATGTTGATTTCTTGAGATGCCAAAGTTGGTAACTTTTCACAAATATTAGGCCAAGGAGTTTAGAGCTCAAACAGCTGAGTATTGCTTGAATGAACTATTTGAAAGTGCTTTCTCTTTGCAGTTCCTTTCTCTTTTCTTATCCCTTTTTTAGAAACCATCACCATTCAGGAAAACTCTGAATTTCAGAGGGAACCACAGCAAAAATATAACCCTTGTGAAGAAGGAAATACCAAAGATATGGGAATGACAAAAAGTCATACCAGAACTCAAGAACAAAAAGGTAAGTTGTACCTAACAGAACACCACACTGCTCATACATTTGCACAGGCATGCAAGGCCCATCCAAAATAAAAGGTTCTGTCCCTTTTTTATAACGATTACTATGGATACTGCTCAAAGCTTTATTTTGAAACTTGTTGAGTCTGAGCTAGAGAAAGAGCTATTTCATCCCATTAAAGTGTTATCAAATTGGACCAATTTTTAGAGTTAAAAAAACCACTGCTTTGACTTTCCTCCTGCCTTTGCAAAGGCACTGCAACAAGTCTAAACATCTCCCCTCACTCTATGTTGCCAAGGCAGTGGCAACAGTAGTACCATAGGAGCAATCACCCCGAGGCTATAGATTTGCTACAGTCAATGACAGTAAAAGGCCTGAAGGAGGCAAAACTCTTAAACACTTGGTCTAGTAAGCACTCCTCTCCTCAGTGATCTGTTCATACACAACTCTGGTAGCATTTAATTACAAGATTAAAAACCCATTTCCAGAGCCTTTTCACATACAGCGGAGGTTAACAACAGGAAACTGAACACCTGAAGCCTTTCAACTACTTGAGTTGAAGTTTCACTGTTCCAGTTTAGGCTGGGGAAGGTGGAGATGATTGGTCACCTTTTCCATAGAAAAATACTTATTACAATTAGAAAACCACCAACTGAAACACAGAAGGGAAACCAGCTTTAAAATTATTAAGGCGTGTACAGAACATGAATAAAAATATGACCACAACATCACGCAAATTAGTAGAAAGTATGGTTGGTTTAAAGGTAACGGTGAACAGCCTAGAACACCATGCTTAATTTCAACAGTTTTCCTTACCAATCAAACTGATGTTCAACTACACATTGTCAATCAATGACCTTCACCAGATATTCATGTAACACCACACTCAGAGTCACTTGACTCTGAAATCAGAATCTTGCAAAGCCAAAAAGTTACCTTAATGCTACTTCATTTGTGAAAGGAACCACAAGTTTCAGGAAAAAAAAAAACATGAACAAGCAGCAAACCCCAGTGCAAATGAAACTTGGCAATTTTTGAAGTTTCTATCTGTCTTTAAAAGGTCTTTCATGGAGTGGGGTTATGAATGATAGCTACCTGCAATAAGCTGGAATTGGACTTAATGACCCAAGAGTGTGACTGCCTGAGTATCATGTTCTTTTAATAGTTCTGTCAAAAAGGACAGCAATTATTTTCATTAACTAAATTTCATTTTCTTAGGAAGGAAAAGAAATGCCCCCTTTGCTTTGCTTTTAAAGTCTCGGCTTCCCACTAGCTTGTTTGAATAGTCTCATACACACATGCATTAAGCTTATAGGGCATATTTTCCTTTGTCACCCTTATCCTTTCTTATTTAGGAAATCTCTTCAGTGAGTAAAGAGGTTTCAGACCTTTTCCACTGGGTTTCACTTGTGGAGGAGCTTGAAACTGGCAGCAGCACCTCAATTTTGGGGCAGGTAGAAGCATTTAAAGGGTAACAATTATGAGATTTTATGAGTTTGTCTGGAAGGGCAACAAAGAAATGGAGTCTCTAAACTATGAAGTCCATTCCACACCTATTTTCTAACATTTCACGTGAATTTCCTTCCCAAAAGATCCCTCACTGTTGCTTTCTATACTATACTCCTTTTGTATACTTAGCCTAGAACCACACCAACAATGTCTGTAGTAGAAAACAGATGAGGACCTAATCAGCGCCAAAAGCTGTAAACTCAATTTTTGCAACTCTTAGTAGTGTTTGCCAGTACATAAAGACAAAATTGAGTCAAGTTGTGGGTGTGCCATTCACCCTCCTTTACATTTTTTAGAAAGACAAAATATTTGCAGTACACAAAAATATTAATAATCCTTGTGGTGGGCTTTATCCCGTCTAGCAGATAAATCCACAAAGCTGCTCAACCACTCTCCCCTTCCCCATCAGAATGGGGGAAGAAAACACTAAGAGTAAACCAAGAAAAATCATGGGTCAAGATAAAAATATTACAGGAAATAAAGGAAAATAGGAAGAAAATAAAAAGTCCACAAAAAAAGATGGAAAAGGACTTGGGGTTGTTGGTCAGCAGCCAGTTGAACTTGAGCCTGTGTGTGCACAGGTGACCAAGAAGACCAATGACATCCTGGCATGCAACAGCAGGACCAGGCAAGTGATCATTTCCCTGTCCTCAGCACTTGGTGAGGCCACACCTCAAGTCCTGTGTTCAGTTTTGGGCCTCTCACTACATGAAAGGCACTGAGGAGATGGAGCATGTCCAGAGAAGGGCAACAGAGCTGGTGAAGGGTCTGGAGCAAAGTCTTATGAAGAGCAGCTGAGGGAGATGTGGCTGTTTAGCCTGAAGAAGCAGTAGTTCAGCGAGAACTTAGAGATCTCTATAACTTCCTGAAAGCAGGGTGTAGCCAGGAGGGAATTGGCCTCTTCTCCCAGGCAGCTAGTGACAGGATAAGAGGAAATGGCCTCAAGCTGCACCCAGGGAGGTCTAGATTAGATATTGGGAAAAAATTCTTCACAGAAAGGGTGTAAAGCATTGGAACAGACTGCCCAGAGGAGTAGTGGAGTCACCCTCCCTCAAAGTGTTAAAAAAATGCAGGAATAGCACTTTAGGACATGGCTTGATGGTGAACATGGTGGTGCTGCTAGTGGGACGACTGTTGGATTTAGGTATTTTTCAGCCTTTATGATTCTATGATTCAAACAGGTGATGCAAAGGCAATCACCAGCGTCCCTGGGCAGACCATCTCCAAGCAAAATCGTAGCTGAGCACTCCACCCCATTGAACTTTCTTTTCTTTTGCTAGGACCTTGTATGGCATGGAGCAGCCTGAGACAGTTCAGGTTATCCACCTGGCAACTTCTTTTTGCACACCCAGTCTTCTCACTGGGGAGGTGGGCAGAGTCTGAAACAGAGCAGACCCTGCCACTGTGCAAACACTGTTCAGCAAGAGTTAAAACAGTAGTGGATTGTCAACAGTTTTCCGTCACAACTCTAAAACCTGGCACCATACAAGCTGCTATGAAAAAGAAAATTTAACTCCATCTCAGGCATACCCAGTTGTACTCAAAATTCTTGCTTTCTTCCCTTGACTTCACAACCTGGGATAGCTATTCAGTTACACTGTGGATTTTAACCACTATTAATAGTTCTCAAGCACTTAGGGTTAACAGTATTTTTTTATCCTAACTAAAAGTGGGGGAAGTTCTACACAGAGGAGGGGAAAAAAAAACAACCCACAAAAAATCGCTATATGGAAAACCAGACCTTCCTTCTTCCCTCACTATATATATTTCATCAAGCAAAAAATGTGACCAACCCTCAATACCAATTGTGTCTTTATTTTAAGAAAATCTTAGAATTTTGAATTTGTTAGAAACACCTGAAATATTATGAGGAACATACACTAGTAAGAGTCCATTAAAAATACAGCAGCTTATAACTGTTTTAATTTATCAGAAACGGGCTTTTACAAAGAACAATGTCTGCTATCATTACCTACAGGTTCATCAGAGGGAATGAGTACAACAGAATTAACAGCTCTCAGCTGTAAAATTACTAATTCCAGTAATACAGTACATTAAACATGCCATTTGAGATATATGCCAACTTAAACTACCACATATGGCATACTATCTAATTATCACAGTTTGTGTTTTCATATGCAGAGCTGTTCTGGTTTTTAAACAATGTGTCAAAATGCACGTTTTTTTTCTGCAAACAGAAAATGCTATCTTTTTATAATACCAGTAGGTCAAAATTGCAATTTTAACATGCACAAGTTAAAAAAAAATTGAAAGAGACCAAAAAAAACACATTGGAACAAATCTGTGATGTTTCAGAACTGCTCTTAACTTTCCTATTACTAAAATATTTGCGTGCAAAATTAATTTTAAATTTTAAAGAACATGTTTTTCAAAAAGGGTATTTTTAATTTTTTCTTCCTTTTAAGTCTTTAATTCACCTATTGACACACTAAGTCTTAACTGACAATAAACAAACAAAACAATCAAATTAGTCATTCTCCCAGTTTTGCATGTGAATAAAAAATACTGTGGAATAGCACGTGTACATACATCAGTTGCAGCTAAAACAGACATCACTTGTGTTCCTTCTTTATGTGCAATTTGACCTCACTCAGAACAATTGCTAGTGCAGAATCATACATTCTATTTGCAGTTTAGCACAAATCATGCCCTAAAATATTTGATTTCAGATTCCCCAGCTGGTGCTTCATGTCACTTCAGCTGTTCAGAGGGATTTTTTTTAATGTTTCTTTACGCAAATAAGCAAAGAGCTCACACATAATTACCATGAGACGTTATATAATCTTAATCCCTTCTTTTCTAGCTCAAACAGGACCATGTATTTTTAGACAATAAAAATCAAAATGTGCTAACAGCTAGTACCTTAATAGACAAATAACTGTGTAGCAGCCATTCCAAATACTTTTGTTTTTTGTCCAAGAGTAAAAAAAAGATATTCCGCTCAGTCATCAAATGCGTTTTCCACTGTCACCCTTAGTTCTCACAAATTGTAGGTGGTGTGTTTGATAATTTCAACAGAAAGCAGATAATACCAGGATACCTTTGAACATAATGTCTTTACTCTAAAAAAACACAGACTACATCACAAACACGAGAGTAATTGTACATACAAGAATTTAATTCAAAGTGCCTCGCCATTATTTCCAGTTTGAAATAAGCAGAGTCCTTGAGCCTGCAATTACCTTTACAAAAGGTTTGTACTAAGCTCAAATTTAAACAAATGCAAAAATATTTTTTTTCTTAAATAATTTGGAAGGCATAAGAATCTGAACATCAAAATATATTTTAGGCTTCTATTTTCAATAAACAAATAAGGACAGTATTATTAAAAAAATAGACTTACATAAATAACTATATTACCTAGAATATGGGAAAACCTTAAGTATTTCAGATTTTCTTAATGAAAAGTTGGAAGGTGAATGGAGTTGACTTCTTCCATACATAATTCAAGTCTTCCCCAATAAAAAATCCAAATAATCATTCTAAAAGATGAGTCAAAACACTCTTTGATAATAACAAAAAACAGGGCAATTTGACTTCAAGATTATTATTTTTAAGCCAAAATGCAAATATAGCCTTAGAGTTTATTTTTAGAAAGCTTTCCTGTGTCTTTTAGCATTTCACAATAAAACTTTACAGAATCCTTCCCACTAATTGTTTAGATATTTTTGGATAATTCTGTCAGTTCCATATTTCTTCATAAATTTTGATTTATAGCTTTCAAAGCTAAAAACAAACAAGTACATCAGAATAAAAGACAAACATTAGTACTTGTAGCAAGAGCAATTATTTGAAAATGGAAGGAGATTTTAGAAAATGTTTAGTTTGAAGAGGATTTGTAACTGAATCTGGGTTAGATCTAGCACTTCTTTTAAAACGCATCTTTTAGCAAGACTGGCAGACATTAACAAAGACAGTATTTTCCTACATGGAATTACTGAACAGACTTACAAATATACTAAAAGGCCAGTCTACACATAAAGATCAGAAAAATCAGGCCATTTTTAAGCAAAGGAAAAGACAATTCCAAAAAATTATTGATTATATACACAAATTTTTATCACTTGCTCTGCTTCTGACATCTGTAAATGATCTCATATCTGCATTAAAATTTAAAAGGAAGTGTAGTTTTTCTTGTAAAGGGACCAGAACTAAAAGAAAATACTACAGAACTCTTACCCTAAAAGGGGAAAATACGTATACTTGGGATGGTCATACTAGTATTCTGTATAATATTCCTATTTTTTATAAATATCCAAATATCTATTTATAAGTGAAAAGGTACCCTACATTATTCTTACCAAAAAANGCATTACTCCCGTGTCCATCATAAATAATAAAATTGAATGTAGGAAGAATGACATCTCCAAATACACATTCAAACATTTCTAGCCAGCTGAGAGAAGTTCAATTACAATTGTTTGCAAACCTAGAAAATGGTGAGAACACAACTCTTCTCAGAGGAAAAGGCAGCAGTATATCTTAAATATCAAAAATGCGCAGTGGGGGCGGGAAAAACCCAAAATTACCAAAAAAACCCCATAAAAAACCCCCCCCCCACCTCCCCCTGAAACAAAACATCCTTCTGCTAGAATAAGAAAGACAGAACCCTTTTACCAAAAGACTTAAACTAGAATAATATATATATGTTGGGGGGTTTTTTTAATACACTAATTATATTCTATCCCAATGTTTAAACACACTACTCAAGGATTCTGTAGANTCAAAAAATTTGTAGTGGGAAAACTTTGAGCTCTAAAAATAACTCTAACACTTAAAATTGAAATTAAATACTTGTTCAGATAATCAGTGACTTCCCAAATAAGCAGCATACACATGGTATTTTCTGGAATAAATATACACTTTGACTAATCTTCACCACTCTTGCACGGACCATCCACACCAAGATTCCTCAATTTCCCGAACGGAAGAGGGAAAACATTGGGGATGTCCCACATTTTGAAGCAGGCAACACAAGTTAATTTCTAACTTCTCTACCTTTCAATATTTCTAACTAGGAGAAACATCTATATTAGAATCCAATATGAAAAGCCNGAAAAGCCTCTTTTGCTTTTGAGCAAAGGAGGAAGAAATGGGGGAAATTATAACTCACTTAGAACCTAGTATGCAAATGCTATGTGAAAACTACTGCTCTCTAAAGGGATTAACACAAGAAAATCTTCCTAAAGAAGAGTCTAACTTTAGAAAACATTCAATATGGAGTGGTAAAATCTCAAATTTTCTGAGGTATGCTGGCCTTTCCTGCTACTTCGAGACTTACCTATGAGGATTCCAGAATATCTATGGATACACTTGTTTCTTTTCAAACTGGCATCAATCACAATGTATGCCATCATTCTCCCTTGGTTTGCCAATAAACTGCATCACAATCCAGCAGATAATTACTAATAGCACTATTTCCTCTACA
>VXBU01002346.1:12680-26076 GCA_013400315.1 Bombycilla garrulus
CCTCCCCCTGAAACAAAACATCCTTCTGCTAGAATAAGAAAGACAGAACCCTTTTACCAAAAGACTTAAACTAGAATAATATATATATGTTGGGGGGTTTTTTTAATACACTAATTATATTCTATCCCAATGTTTAAACACACTACTCAAGGATTCTGTAGACTGGTGGTATATTCCACCTTGCAAAAAAATTCAGTACTCATCTGAATTTAATGTTTGTATACAGAAACTGCTGGCATTATTACTGCCTTTGTACAAGTGTCTCCATTTACACTTGTGGGAGGTAGTGGCAAATAGGAAAGAAATTATAATTTTCAGTCCTCATGCTCAGGAGACAAAAGGAATTTTTATTTTGTTTTGCTTAAGGTACTAGGATTTCAGCAGAGGAAAAATGGAAGAAATCCAGAACCTGGAGAACTGGAGAAATGCTAATCTCTAGGGGAATATTTGACCTCAAGCAAAACAAAGAATGGGAAACAATTCATCACGTTTTAACTGCATCCAAGCATCTTCACTCTACCTAAAAACTGGAAGTTTTACTTCTCTGATTTCATCAGTGATGATTTTAATGATGGAATTCCTACTCTGAAGAGAAAGTATAAAAGCAGAAGTAAAAAAAGACTCATGTTNGGGAAATTATAACTCACTTAGAACCTAGTATGCAAATGCTATGTGAAAACTACTGCTCTCTAAAGGGATTAACACAAGAAAATCTTCCTAAAGAAGAGTCTAACTTTAGAAAACATTCAATATGGAGTGGTAAAATCTCAAATTTTCTGAGGTATGCTGGCCTTTCCTGCTACTTNTCAAAATGCTTATGAAATAAAATACTCATTTTTCAGCACTTAGACGTGCCGAACTACTACTGAGATTCAGAATTNGCCTTTCCTGCTACTTTGAGACTTAGCTATAAGGATTCCAGAATATCTATGGATACACTTGTTTCTTTTCAAACTGGCATCAATCACAATGTATGCCATCATTCTCCCTTGGTTTGCCAATAAACTGCATCACAATCCAGCAGATAATTACTAATAGCACTATTTCCTCTACATCAGCATTGCAACATCACACCTCTTTCTAGACCTACTGAAGTAGGTCATCCTAAAAATACAAGATTTGTATTAGTTCCTGAAATAGTTGTAGTTTCAAGCACACTTGACTTGAATATCAGATGGCCATCAACAGCTTATCTGTATCTCCCAAGTTACCATAGCTTGCAATATGAAAACTTTGTAACACAAAACCAGCCCTACAAATATACAGTAATTTACACCAAAACTCCGGTATGCTTTCTTAGAATCCTTAACAGAGAAAACCCACTGAAATTAAGACACTTGCATGCTTATAAGTACCAAGAGCATTAAGACCACCCACTCTGAATTCCTATGCATTAACATTTCACAGAAAAAAAATAATCCTTGCATTATCTTAGGAGCACATCTACCTATATGCGTATTTTTAAGGAAAAGTTCATCAAGTCTTACATGCAGGCGAAATACTGCAACTCCTAGCAAATTGTAGTAGTCACTTCCGAAATTCTGTACTGTGAGAAACAAGGCACCCAAATCAGAACTAGCCTACCTAGTAAAAAGCAAAATTATTAACCATAAACAACAAAAATCTTCAGAAAACCAATACAACATTGGCAAACTTTACAAGCAGGGACTTCTTTACAAAAGAAAACACAAAAAATTTTGCACAAGATGAAACTTCATGTTCCCAGACTAGTCAACATGGAAAAAACATGGTAGTCCTTCACACACCATATGATTCCATTGAAAAATAGACAAAGTGGATAAATAGAGAGAAGCTTCTTTTTCCTTATTTGGAGCATATTCACGTGTGCTGGAAAAAGGAAATATCAAGGTACTTCTTTTGCAATTATGGATGACTAAATTTTGTGTCCTTATGTCTGCACTAATGAAATCAGAAATTGCTAAGCTAATAAAGTGTGAAGGACAGAACTGAACTGCTTCTGATCATCACAACTAACATTCTTTCAACTAGTAATTACTATCAGACAAAGGAGCCATTAGAAAAGATAATATAGGAACAACAGAATCTTGTTACCAATCAACAAAGCACCATTAAAAAAACTGGAATAAAAAACTAGTTATAAATGTGTTGCTTAATTCAAACACCGACTTTGTTATCACTGTCCGCTCTATGTCTCCTAGACTAGAAGGTATAAAACATTTGCATAAGCTGAAGGGGAATTGTTTTCTTAAAGTACAGGAAACCTAAAAGGACAAATACCATTTAATTGGTTTTCTACCATCAAGAGCATGCAAGACTAAAGTTCTGAGACTAGCAATTACACATATTTCTACATACACTCAAATATTTTTAACACTGATTTAAAATCAGAGGAACCATTTCTTTCCTTCTAAATCCTAGTTATTCAGGGAAAGAGCCACCTTTCCAGCTATGAATCAATAAATCCAAAAAATCAAATATAAAAAAGTTATTCATTAATCATTCATACCATATCATGTTGGCACTTACTAGAACAGCTAATCATAAATGTAGATCCATATAGAACTTACAAATATTATAAAATTATTAAGTATGTGTTTTATTATTGTTAAAAGTAGTGCAAATACTAGATGAGCACTTGGCATCACCAATATTAAAAAATACAAAACCATATATACCTAAAACAGAATCTTTGTAAAATTTTTTATTGTTATTATTTTACTATGCTGGAAATTGTATGTTATTTGATGAAGACTAATCTCAACAAAAAACTGTCAGACTTAGGTGTACTGCAGTGCACAGTAAAAGAATCAGAAGATAGGAAATAATATCTGTATAAGAAATTCCTAGGAAATACAAATTTTACTTTAGATTGAGTTTAGAGTCGCCAAGTGTTCACCTAATAACGTAAGTAGAAGACATACAAAGAATGAAGTGTGCACACACATGCAAGGCAGAAAACAAACCCCATACATGTTCTACATCTAACACTTGCAACAAATCATTTTTATAAAGCTTTAAGACATCCAGTAGCAGCGTTTCATTGCAGATGTTTGAAAAATCAGCACAGACAGAATGCTGGAAGACCCTCTCTTGTTCCACAGAAGTTTTCTTCAAATCCGGGTCATAACTCCACTAAAAAGCCACCTATTCCCCTTGTTTTTTTGGTTGTTTTTTTTTGTGTTTTTGGTTTTTTTTTTGGTGTTCCTCAGGAAAATTGCTGGTAGACTGCCAGATTACAATAAAACATAAATATTCTGTAACTCCAGCTCAATACTGCTGCCAAAACAGTATCCATGGCAGCACCTGAACTGCTGCTGCTGCTACTACTTGTACTATACACTACCCTACCTGAACGCTGGCATTTCCTAACACCAGATTACAGATGGGGACAAAATGTAAACCACTGTTAGATCAAGCTCCAACATTGGCATATGGCCCAACTGATCCTTCCTCCCCCTTCCCTCACAACTGTGACATTTCATAGCCCAACTCTTTCGGAACACACTCTGATAATAGTTTTAATTTTGTGAGTACACTGGATGCTCAACCAAGACAACTGAACGGACAAAATGCCTTTTCCTACTTTTCCAGTGCATGACCTAACATAAATATTTCCAGTAACTTATGTTATAAAAAGAACAACTCCACTACTGTATATTCTGTTAAAAATCTGTAATTTTTCATGTACAATTTGAAAGCCAGAACATAGAACACTCTAGGAAGATGATAAATTGCTGCTGCACCTGATTGTCTGGTTCTCTACAGAGAATTCTTTTCCCCATATTGCCAATGAAGAATCTAAATAGGACTAAAGTCACTATTTGAGAATAAAAAAACGCATACAAATCTTCCAAGAGCTATGGAGGTGTGCACTATGGTTCTTGATTCAAGCAAACAGGTGCCACTCTGTCAAGTGGGGGAAAATAGTACAAATGTGTGAAGCTCTTTATGTGGGAAATTACAAGAGAGTTAAATGGCACTGAGCAAGGCACAAAAAGTGCTTTTAAAATAGAAACAAGGGAACATGCAGAGAACCTCAGTATCTAATTTAATTAATGATTGAGAATGCAAAGGCTCCAACTGGTGAAACATTAGCAGCAGCCATGAATTTCACTGTAGTTCTGTATAACAAGTAATCTTACCTGAGTGATTCTCAAAAAAATGTCAACACATCGATTGTATTTTTCATCTGATCCTGTCAATGCAGAGATGACAGGCCCTGCAGGATGCAGTGAGAGATCAACGATGAAAAACAGATGTTTAGTCTTTTCAAAATCAAAACCTACAAGACCAGGTAAATAAGAAATTTTGTCCAAGATTCATAACCACTTTCACATACATAAGTTGACAAGAATATCTCTCACTTACAAAGGATCTGACCCCAGGTCAATCATACCACCAATGTTTAACTTAAACCTGATCCCTTATAACCAGTTCTTTCAATTTCTATCTGGTCAATAACTTGTTATACACATCACCTACATCAAGCTATGTTCTCCAACTTTTCACAAAGGGGACTTAATTTTGTCCATCACTTACGTAGAGCACTTAAACCTTGCACAAATTTACTGCAATTCAGAAATCAAGAAGAATAACTAGCTCAAGAAAAGAGTGATAAATTCATACTCAAGGGCTACAAATGCATGCTAGCATTGTAGATTTGGGAGCTGACTTCCATAGCTGTGTCTTCAAAGACTGCCTTAAACTGACATTTCAATCAGATCAGTTAGGTTCTTGCAAAGGAATTGCTATGCTTGGCTATTATTAATAGCAGCACACCTAATATTAAGTAAACTGCAGTAAGACTCAACCATAATTATCAATATGTTAAAGCGAAAACAAGTTCATATGGGTGGATAGGAATTTAGATCTTGTGATTTTTTTATGTATTAAAATATTTAATGTGTCTATCAGATATAGGAAAAATTTAAAACTGAGTATTCTGACAATCCTTTCTCTACTTTTAATCAAAATACAAGAAATGTAGTTGATCTTTATAATGCCATGAATAATCACAAGTTGGGATGGAGAAACCTCTGAACAAAAATAGGATGGATTAGAGCTACATGAATCTGTACTGGAACACTTACAAGATCTCTAGGTTATAGTAAAAGTTTGATATTTCCTCTGGGGGAAGGAAAATGACCGTGAATACCAGGGTGAATTATATGGAACCTGCTATTTTCCTAAATCTATGTCATGCAGTCAGAATGAAGACAGTCATGTATCTACAGTAAATTAAATACCTTGCACATGCACAGCACACTAATTGATTCCATTTGCCAATACCAACTTCCAACTCTCCATGTTTCCATGCTACTAGAAGTCTTTAACCACAAGACTGGGCTAAATAGAACAAGCACTAAGCATTCCCACTACAGAACATACTAAACTACACCAGAAATTCATACCAGACACAATATAACTCTTTTCATTTACAGACAATAGTTGTCAGAACAAGCAGAAATATTTTTGCTAAATCCATTATAACCGTGACATTTCAAAAACACGTGCATCAGCTTCATTACTCAACAGATAGATCTGATAAACAGGAAAAACATATTAGAGTTTTAGATTGAAGCACATTAGGAATTTGATGCCAGTGTCACACAGATTCAATTAGAAAAACCAAAAGGCCTAACTAGAAACGTGGCCATCAATAAGTCAGAAAAGCAGCCTTCCAATTTCTAATATGCATTGTGTTTTATACCATGACACTGCAGCCTCTGAGGGTCAGATTAATTAAGATCAACAGCAGCTGCAGTGTAACGTGAGAAGCACAGGGCCACAGCTCTCACCAGCCCAGCCCAATTACCTGCAGCATTCCAACACTGGACAATTGACAGCTACTGTACTCCTCACCAAGTCATTAACTCCCGCTGGCCTAAACAAACTAAACTAAATTCAAAGATGGACTGGAAAGATTGCTGCACTGCTGCAAGATGCAACAATTAGTCTCCAAGACACTTGCCAGTCAAATCTTTACATTTGTTGCTTAACTTTATGTGAAGAGCTGTGTCCAAAGACAGAAATGTGGTGGCAACAAGGTGCAAACCCTCTTCCCCAATGACTCTGTGCTTCATTTCTGGAGGCCAGTCTGATGAATTCACTAAATCCAAGGTTTTCTTCCCTGGCCAAAAAGCTACTGATCACTGACAAAATAAATTCTCTAGTCAACTACTGAGGACAATATCTAAGCTAATGAAATTAATTAAGGAACAAACAAGATCAAAGAGCATTTGAAAAAGACATTGCTTGTTACAGGTTGCATCCATTAAGAAAAGCAAGCACATGTTTTGTTTACTGCACAAGGGAAATGAGGAAAATGAGATTCAGACATTCCTGGTTTATATTTTTAAAATATTGTCTCTAACACCTACTCTCTGTCAAGAATCCATTAAAACTTGGACCAACCTACAAAAAAACTATTGAATTATTGTATGGAAATTTAAGCTTCATGAAAGGGTAAACTTAAGTCTTATTCATTTTTTTAAATGAATAGGTGCTTTACAAAAATCCCGACTTTATCAAAAAGCAATGCTGTTACTCAAAGCACCTTCATCTACCTAAGCTTTCTAACTTACTGAAAATACTTTGGTTTTCAGTCATATTGAAGCCTAGGTAAAAGCAATCACAATGAAAATGTTGAAAAGTTAAAATATGGCATTTCCCTGTCATAACAGCTGCCCTCACTCTATTCTTTATTTTGACAGCAAAGTTAGTTGTTAGCCTGTGTCATTTATTAAAGTTAGACTAACCATTCTAAATCTGTCAGAAGTTCTTATAAACCTTTCTATACAAGACAAAGACACAGCACTTTCTTGCAAACCAAAGCCATTTACTATGTCAACGTTGATTCACTCATTAACATGAATAAGTCCCTACAGGTAGAAAAAAAACAGTGCCAAATTTCTACTTTAACTACTCAAAATTTCTCTAAGCCTACCAAATTAGAATCTTCTAAGTTATAGCACACAAGACAAGTTAGATATGTATCTCAAGATCCTACTAAGTTACATATTCAGTTTCAGCTCCCTTTTAAATGCAAAATACTACAGACCTGCTGGCTAACAAGCTAACTTTTTTTTATTCTGTTTCAGTAACCAGGCAACAGACAACTGTCCAACTGAGAATTATCTCTCTGAACAGCTGGCAATCAACACTTGGGAGTTTTTGGTGGTTGGTCTCTTTTTTTTTTAACTACTACAAAGATAAGTAATTACTTTAAAAATCTATACGGCTCTAGATTTCACCTCTGAAATCTCTACTCACTCTTTAGTAATTTCCTCAGTCCCGTTATCCCTGAAGTTACTCATATAAAGCAAATGTTCACACCAAAATCTGAAAAATCTTAGATATATACTTATGTAGTGTCTAACTAGCTAATGTTAATACTTCAAGAAAAAAAGTAAGACCAACAAGAAAAAAAATGAAATGCATTTATTGATGTATGACAAAAACCTTCTAGGAAACAGCACAACAGACAGTAATAACTAGAGCCATTCTCACTTCAACTCCATTAGTCTTTTCTCTTTCATAGCTGAAAAAGCAGTTTTTCATTTCAATATTATTCTAAGTGTTGATTTTTAAAATATTTCTTTCCTTACTAGATTTTGTTATTTTTTAAGAGTTATAAATGAACATGATAAACTCTATTTCAATAAGGAAATAATAATGGAGAGACAAACTTGATATATTACACCTTTCTCCTTCCTAGCAGTTTACAGGAGCAATGATGTTTTAAGGTTATTAATTATAAATTCCTGTAACTTAATGTGTTATTTGCCCATTCAATGCTTTGGAAGGTCTTTAAGAGTCAGAATAAGAAACTTTTCAGAAGGGCATTGGCACAAAGAGCAGATAGACTATCTCCCATAACACATGAATGATTTAAAATATTCTGATATTTAAACAGAAAACATCTAAAATTAGAAGCCCCTTTGTAAAAGTACAAAATAGCCACCCAATACTTCATACACTATCTGCATGAGATGGGAGAGGAAATTCCCACCTTTTATATTCTCCAAACATTGATATAACTACTGACTAGAAATCTGCTGTAAGAACTACACATCTAATATATTGCTAAAGCCAGTAAAACCTTATCCCCACTTAATTATGCTTTTATTAATATCTGCTTTTGAGATGATCTAATTTATGTACACCTATGACATCATATTCCAATAAATTGAAAAACACTGACCAAGTTCAAATTCACTCAAGCACCAAGTTCAGACGAGGCAAGATCCTGTTGCAAGATAAACAACATGCTGTGATGTAACACAATTTTGTGCATGTGTGTGCATATGTGAGAGACCGGGGCGGGAACACAGGGAGAGGGAGGGAGTGCGTGCATGAGAGAGAACGAGAGAGAGTGTACAGCAGCTTTCACAAGGGAAAAATATACATGGCCTGAGTAGTTTTGAGTCCAGTGCTCACTAAAATGCAGGATGAGAAACACATAAGCAATGACAGCTTCAGACAATAGAAATAATCTTTCTTCTATTATTCAAAAAAACATACATTATAATAGCTTCACTGAAAAGCCACTTTCTTTATCAAGTTGGCTAAATCTGTATCTAATTTTTGAACCACAACCTAATAGTCAATACACACTGTACTTTCTATGCAGAAGGATCAGCACCATTTAGTTGAAAAGTAGGGCATATTTTGCCATTTTAATTTTATTTCTGCTAATCTTGGGGGACATGCCTGAACAGAAAAGAATCAGAATATCCAAAGTCAAGTTGCAGAAGCCCAGACAACAAGAAAAAGTCAGCGGGTAACCTGAAAAGAGAACAATAAATTGCGTACTCAAAAACAAAACTGTAGTGGACAGTAATGTATTTGTACACTGCTTCCTATCTTGTAAACTAAAATATTCAATGCAAAGCTGTTTTTTCCTTCAATTTCTTGTAATTAGAGCTGCCATATAATTCTTCAGTAATTATGTCACCTTTTGACGCACAAAAATAATTCCAACAGAAATCAGTCTGCATACTGAAGTCCTATATCACAGAGGGAAAAGAAAAAAACACTATTAGATCATAGGAACTACTAGTAACTTCTGTATTACAAGCACCTTCCTCCTTTCCAAACAGGAACATACTCACTTTTCTAAAACTTTTCGGAAATACAGAAAACTTGCATAGAAGCTTCAACGACAGAACATTCCACAGCGAAACATACATTCAACATATTTGTAGTCACAAGCACCAGAGGTAAGGACTAAGTAACATCTATTAGGAAAACAGCAATTGCTAAAAAATCTTCATAAGAAAAATAAACCGTAACTTTATCTTAGCTCTTTCACAAGGTTTGTATTCCCTAATGTTGTATGAGCAAGAGAGTCTGGAAGAAACCCAAAAGCCATCAGCTCAAGGAATGACAGGACCTCTGAAAATTCCATGGGCTGGTGGTCAGACGCAAACAGAAATACTAACAAGAGCTAGCCAGGCTGGAATCCATTTCCCATCCCTGTTCCATGCTTTAGCAGGTATCAGTCACCAACTTCCTTAAAGCACTCACTTTCCATACGACACAATGGGGCTGCAAATTCAAGGCAGACTGTATCAAGTCGAACTGGAACTTCATTTGCACCTGTTACTGTTAACATGTTTGAGCGTCCCTGCCCTAGTTATTTATATTACTGCTGTTGATTTTAAGGGAGAATATGTTTATTTCACAAATGTTTTTCTCAAGTCATTCTAGGTTGCGATTTTTAATTTTTCAAAGGTTCTCCTGCTATTACTGCTGCATCTTTACAGTTTCCTGCACAAAAAAATAATTCTGATTTAATCAGAAAACCGAGGAACTATACTAGAGCACTGAACAAAAGACCTAATCTTGGGAGCGTCCTTTCCAAGTGAGTGTAAATAAACTGTAGTAAAATGAAAAGGCTCGTAATTTGGTATTTGGAATATTCTTCATAAACACCAATTTTCTGTAACATCCTTGCATATCTGATAACCCTTCATGTATAATGCAGAAAATCTATTTCATTTTCATCTATTGACAGTGAATTTAATTTACTATTCCAGCTCTTTACCCAGATTATGTTATTAATTCTGCAATCAGGCTCTTTAGAATGCTTTTACTTCTTCCAAGAGTTTTCACAATTCTACATTGATTTTTTTTATACTATCATACCTTTCAAAATAAAGGATCATGGTTTTTTTCCTAGCTTTCTGAAAAAAGTAAAAAAGAAAAAAGCTTCAAAAGCAACAAACACCAGTTCATTAGCTGTAACTTCAACAGAAAAAAAAAATCTACACACAACACCTCAATCTCTGACTTTTAAGTATTATAAACAACATCCATTAAGGAGACATACAACAGGTGCATTAGAATTTCCACATCAACAAACATATTTGTAAATAGACCAAAATATCTCTGTTAATGAAAAGTTATTCACTTCTGCCTGACAGCAGTCAGAGGACAGGAAAGCTATATGCTCCAGTGTTAGTGTTCTGTTTACATCCATACCAACTGCCTTTGCTATTTTGTAGAATTCAGTCCTGTTAAAATAGAACAAACGCAAAGCAGTTCTTATTTTCCAAAAGGAAAAAGTCAGCAAAAGCTAGTCAACTCAATTCTAAATCACCAGTTACTCTTCAAAATAACAAAATCAAAACACCAAAGTGTCAGCTATGTTATTTTGCATCAGTTTTTACAAAGTCCTCCAGAGCAAAGTTCAATTACAGAATGCTAATTTGTTCATCTATAGGTAAAACGAAACAACAATTATTCAACTGCAGAAGCCAAAATCTTGTCTATCATTATATAAGATCCCCTCTTCAAAAATCTTATCAAGGAGGAATGCTAATTCAGGTATTTATTACTGCTGTATTCAAATATGAAAAACTTCTAATGTGCATTAATACACCCAATATAAAATGCTAATTTTTTTATTCATCTAAAGTATTTCAATTTCATTATAGAGTTTTCTTCCACCATCATGATAAACACAATATAAAGAATATCTAAAGAGCAGCACTTGTCCTCTTTACTTCACTCCAGAGCCAATGAACAAAGCAGTGAAGCAGAAAGAAGGTACATAATGGATTTAAAGTAAATGGCCCATTCTTTACGAGGCAGTCTCTCATTTTTACTCATTCTAGCTTAATTGTCATAACAATGTCTGGAAACTTCAAACAGACAATTATCTTTACGCCACCTGTCACACTGGTTCCTTAAAGCCAGATTTTTTTAATAAAAAAAAAAAAGTATGTTAATGAAAATAATCTTTAGTAGAAATATTGTAAATGACTTTAAACTTATTTCAAGCAGTTAGTCTCCAGTTCAGTCCATTCCATATGCTGAAACAGACAATACTCATATCCGCTATAGCACTTTGAAACATACTTGTCTGAAACATAACGCTTCCTGCTGCACTGGAAGCTTAACCATCAATATATGAAACACACTAACATAAACATACATGCCTGGGAATTGAAAAATACAGAATTGGCTAATTTTTGCACCTACCTGGATAAAAATCTTTGGATTTAGACAGCTTGATGGTGGCCCCAGTCTCTTTCTGCAACTGAACAATTGTCTGTCCTCCCTTCCCAATTATAGATCCAGCAGCATAACTAGGTATGAGGACCTTTAGAAAATACTGGCCATCCTCTGAAAAATTGAGATATGCATGGTTAATATGGCTTATAAATTGTCACTTTTCCTCCCCAGACCCACAAATAAACAAAAGGTTATGTCTTTAAACTCCTCCACTAATCCATGCATTTACATCTAACCAGTTGCGTCATTACACAAGACATGTTTAGACTTTGACAGTTTAAGATATCTACATTTATCCTAAGCAAAGAACACGCATATGTTCCTTAATTCAGTAAAAAGATGAGAATAATATTGCAATTATAGTTCAAAGGTAGATTTTTTTTTTTTCAATGGTAACCACAGCATGCAGAAATGATCAGACCCCTTAAAAAAAACTAAAGCCCTGCATGAAAACGTGGTTAGTGACTACTACAACCTTGCTTGGAAATCCTGCAAAAGAAATTACAAAATCAGGAAAGAACAAATTGTAAATTGTAATGGGCTATTTGTTTGTCATTAGCAAACACATGAGAACAGCAATTAGCTATTGCTTGCATTCTTCTTAAGTGAGCAAAACGACTACTCTGCTACCAAATAACCCACCCAAAATGTGGGGTTTTATTCCAAGCATTTCAGTCACTGCCAAGAAAACAACTCAACATGGTGAGGATGGAATCACTTGCCTAAGTAATCCTCATGTATTCCTTTAGCACTTCTTAAGCGACAATGATCTCTTTTAAGCTCATTAATTAAAGGACACTAAGAAGAATTTTTCCCAATTGATCAAAAGCCTAAGTCACTTATTTTAAATACACTTAAAAGGTGACGAGACAGACAATGCCAGTCCTCTACCCATCACTAGGACTAAAGCATACCATCAAAACAGGAAAAAATATGTAGAGTGAATGGAGGGGAGAAAAATAATACAAGGATTCCAGCCTGATTTGGAAACTGCAAAATTTTCAGTACCCTCATGCCACTGCTAAATCCAGCTACACTTAAGTCTGAGGACCTTTCCATAACTGTCTCTGAAGAAGTGCAAGGCAATAGGGATACACTGACTCCCCAGACTCATGCTGTCCCCAGCAATTATGACAATGTCCCAGTGGCACGGAAATCAAAATATCATGAAACCTGTCTCATAAGGTTGGTTCTTTGGGGTGTTTTTTTCCCCCCAAGCAGAAGAAATTATCTGAGTTCACATTACTTCTCTTCCCTGAGACTATAAAGCGTCTCAGCAAGTGCCTGTGTGTGACAGTGGTGCCCACCCGTAATTACCATAGCTGGGGAACCATGCACTATGTATAGCCAGACCGCTGCTCTCAACATTGGGCAAATAAATTCACCTCTGCCTCGGTGCATTGTTATGACGACTCCAGTGCAAACGGATAAAGGAGATGCTGGTCCCGTTATAACTCATCTCCTCCAGGAACAGCAGACTGTTAACTAGAGAGTCCCCGCAGCCGAGGGGCGACTCCCCCCGCCACCAGCCAGCCCTCGCCCCCGGCTCGGCACGGCAAACACACGCCGTGTACGCGCTGACAATGGAAGTGAGGCCAAGGAGGAGGAAAACGCACGGCAAGGCTGAAATTCAACTTGCGACCCCGAGGATGTGGAAGGAGGGAAGAGCGTTTGCCGTCTCCTTCCAGCTGCCATTTATTGTCGCCCATCCTTAAACGGGCGAGGGAGATAGCTGGGCTGCGGGAGCCCCTTGTGCTCCCTCCTCGCCTCCGTAGGGTCACGGCTGTGCAGCCCCAGCGTGGATATTAAATAAAAAGACTGGTAGATGCTGAAAACCGACGCCATTTTGATGAATGATAACATTAGAGAAATGGGAATCTTTGGGCGGGGGGGG
>VXBU01002346.1:27084-51454 GCA_013400315.1 Bombycilla garrulus
CTGGCTGCGGCACTCGCGCGGCGCGACGCGGGCGGTGCGGCCGTGGCCCTCCCGCCGTCCCCGCTCGGTCCCTGCCGGCCACCGCGGGCGGGGGGCAGCGCTGCCGCTCCGCGCTGGAGCCGGGGACGCGCCGGGCTGCATCGCGCAGGCTTGTAAAGAAATTAATAAAGATATTATTGTTACGCTGTGACAGCCGGTCTAGCCGGAGCCGTGCGACACAAAGCCGCGTTGCTTACCTAAATATTTCGTAGAGAATTTAAAGATATTTCGCTGCGGCGAAGGTTATTTCTGCTCACAAATCTCAAATTATTCAGGTGGAAGATTAAAACGTTGTAAGACGCGGGGGGATGGGAAAGCAGAGCTTGGGGAATTGTCTGCTCACCAGGAAAGCATTTGTACTATTTGACTCCTCTATTTGACTCGTTTCCTTTGAAAAAAAAAAAAAGNTGGGTTACGCGCTGCGCCTCACAGGCCCGCAGCTGCGTGGGAGGACGGCTGAGATCGCCCGAGGAGGCGGTGGGATAGCGGGGACATGTCCTCCTCGGGGCTGGCTGCGGCACTCGCGCGGCGCGACGCGGGCGGTGCGGCCGTGGCCCTCCCGCCGTCCCCGCTCGGTCCCTGCCGGCCACCGCGGGCGGGGGGCAGCGCTGCCGCTCCGCGCTGGAGCCGNAAAAGTCTCAAAGCGCTATAACTGTGACGGTAGTGGTCAGTACCGGAGCATCAATTCCGTAAAAAATTTAGGAACGTGTGTTTATTGCGTTACACCACGCTCTGTGCTAAATTCGTATTGATGTGTGTGTGTGCGCGGCATGGCTGCTGACTCGATTCCTCCTAATACGCGAGCTTAAAACCTGGCTGTTTGTGGATGAAATCCAATTTCCATTCTAAGCTCCCTGGGAGACAGCCTTAGTTTTAGTAATCACTTACCATTAATACTGCCCCAAACAATTTTTAATACTTAAAATACACATATCATGTATAATATATAGCACATCACCTCTGCTTATAAATTACAATTCAGATAGGTAATGCATTATAGGATATTAAACCGTGCACACGCTAACATCTAAGCAGGCTCCTGCCCAAATGCATTCACAAATTAAGAACTCAATCCCGCACTGTACACAGGAAACTTTCAATGATTTCTTTGGGAATTGTGTCCCAGGAATGTGATATCTATCCTCCTTGCCAGCCGATGAAATAGATGCAGCAGATTCAGTAACAATTTGATAGCATATATGGTCAGAAAAATGATTGTATAAAAATGGAACTTTCTTACTCATCATATATCCCTTGTATCTAAGATACTCTGACTCATAATTGCTTAGTTTACTGACTTAAATAAAATTCTAGGCTTCTGTTACCTTGGCAGTTGCTGACACAATTATGGTACAGCAAACTGGGGATTGGTTCTAGCTCTTCCATTTTCTTTACTAAGTTACAGCCAAAGAATTTTATTACTGTTTGAGCCAGAAAGAGCACGGCATGACTTGTAAAGCTCAGGTCCAGTTTGTAGGGTCATCAGTCCTAAGAGGCCTCTTTTTGTTTGTCAACCAAGCAAATGTCTTACAGAAACTTTTGAAGACAAAAATAAAAACCATGATGTTCGAATTAAGCCATCTTGAGTCAATTTCCGCAGTGGAGCTGGATAAATTATAACACTGCTCTCTTTATCTCGCTGACTATGTCCCATTCATCTATAGCAACATTGAAACAAACAATTCTCTGGTTTTTAGACCACATCTGTTTTACTGTGCCCCCTGCACCAATTTTAATTATGTGACAGATCTGATTGGATTCGGCACCTGCAAGTCCTCCCTTTGGGATCTCCAATTAGCTTATAAAATGTTTACTTAATTGCGTTCTTGAAACAAAAGTATTGTTTCATCCTAACAACAGAAATATTAAAGTGTAGAATAAAAAAAGGTTTTAATGTGATAAGCGTCTATGTTGTTTGTGTATCTAGCTTCTATAAGCTTAGAGGAAAAAGTAGTAATCCTGAAACCTAATTTCCTCAGACTCAGCAGATGTCTGTCCTGTGTTAGCCTGTTTCTTTACTGACAGCTGTTTCACAAGTGCCTCCCCTCCTCTCTACAGAATGCCTTTTGTTTAATGATTTCACTCTACATTATCTCCCATCCCATTTAGACAAGATTTTTCAACTTTTCTTGCAGTTTTAGAAGGTTTTTTTTAGTCGTTTCAAGACAGGCTTATTTTTGAAGAAGCTAGCTTTAACTACATAACTAGCCTCTCAGCTAGTTTCTTAGTAACAGTCCTACTTAACTAAGCTGATAGCTGAACGTAATCAACATTTCAACAAATACTGATTTAGTATTAAGGAAAGTTTTAATTATTACAGCTATACTTCAGAATATGTGCTTTTTTTATCCTTATTTAATTGCTTGGAGTAGTAATAATGAAGGTCTAAGGGGTAATATCACATAAAGTGCAGCCCTCTAGTGGCAGAGGTCACTTGGAGTTTAAGGCTGGCTGGGTCTTTGTCATGGGTGGGGGCAGTGAAAGAAACAGCTTTCAGCAAAATGCGGGCAATTGCCCTGTATTGTTCATGGTCTGAAGCATGAGTGAAAATAGTTGTGGTTGCCTGTAATACCACCTTGCTCCCATTCTTTCGTAATATCTGTGTAGAAAGTACTGATGGAAAATATAAAAAAGTGTGTATCAGTAGAGCTCTCCTCTTTTTCTAAATCTGCAATCTCTTCTGTTTTCAACCAGCTCCAGACTGGCATATCTGACCAGAGGTTTTTCAAGCAGTTGTGGGATCTTGATTTCTTTCCTGTCTGTATCAGTCATATCCTACTATATAATGTATTCTGTAACTTCAGTAAGAGTTGGTTCAGAGATGATATGGAGTACAAATTCAATTTTCCAGCTTTATTTCTAAAATAATTCTCAGCTGGTGGAGATATGGATGGTAGCATTCAAATTCAAACATGAAACCTATGCTTAGAATTGAAAAGGATTAGAAACCGGGAGAAATGAATAATATATATTAACAAATAGAAATATGCATAATAACTTAGGTGAAGTTTTAGTAAACGTCACTTAAACTGATAAAGTCTACTTTGTGGAACAAGACTCGATCTCCTGTTTCTTTCAGAGGTGATGGATAGTTCTCATCTGACTAAGAGAACGAAGGGTTCATTTTTCCCCTTACGGGAAATATGACAGAGTCTAATAATCATTAGATGAAAACGATACCTCTTAAACATCCTGGCTAGGTAAAAGCAAACAGATTCTGTCTTTGTCCAAAAGGACTGGCAGCTTTTCATTACTGGATGGTTGCTGTCACTCCTGTAAACTCTGGCTTCACTAAAATTACAGTTAGTGATGAACTCAGAAGACTCTCTCAAGTCTTTAGCATCCATCTACTGTTTAGGAAATTCTTTTCCTCCTATAGTCTACCAGTCAAACTATGATTATTGTTGATTAAGTTATCCACTTGTTGCTTGTTTAAATACTGCAGAATTTGTTCATCAGGAGATATTTTTTAATTTCTGTGGAACTTCTCCAAGATTCTAGCAGTATTAACCTGAAAAGAAAATCAAACCAAGCATTTGGGAAAAAAGTTGAACAGATATTAGACAGAAAATTACCCAATTATATGGTTTTCCACATATACATTGCTTTTATTATTTGCATTACATTATATACATTGCCAAACTAAAAGCCAAGTGTTAATAGTTATACTCTTCACTGAAAAGAGCATGGACAACTGCTGAACCTTTTTGTATAGTAGATCATTGCTGTGTAGTAGCTTTCTTTTTCTGGGAAATTGAGGATGATAACTTAAAATCAGTAAAAATGTGACCATACTCTTTGTCACAACGTGAACATGTTGGCTAAAATTCTTTTTCTGGTGGTGGAAGGAGTTTGTAGGAAATCAATGTCAATTTCTTCTCTCAGCAGAGAGGTCACCTGTCACCTATTCTGACAAAGTTCATCAAAATTCAAAGATTTTTTTTTTTAAACTTTTCTTAAGGATTAAGGAATTGAATTGACCTGAGTTCTTCATTGCTGAATCTGTAGGTCAGATTTACAAGGGGTTAACCTCTGGACTTACCCAGATCTCAGTGTAGAAAACAAGATAACTTCAGGATGAGGTAATATTTCATCTCTCCCAAGGAATTGACATTGTGGACCCAGAAATCTGAAACTACAGTGGCTGAACAGTTACCCCAAAAAGTCATCCCCCTGGTGATCTTTATGTATACTAATTTAAGGACCTTTCACTTCTCAAAATGGAAAAAAAATAAAGAGTAGATTTCAATTGGTTACCAAAAATAGTAGTATCTTCTGTTTTCTTTAGTTTTTTGTTGTTGTTAGACTCGCTTGGTTTTGGTTTTTTTGTGTGTGTGCATGTATTATTTTGGTTTTAATAGAAAAATAGATATTCAGGATTAAAACAGATATAAAGTATGTGTAATTCCACTGTAATGAAACAATGTAATATGGTATGTGTGTGAGAAACAGCAGGATCTCCTTGTGTAGCTTTGTCAGTTTACAGTGTTACTGATTGTGTACCTTTTGTTACTATCTTACAAAAGGACAATGGTGAAGCGTCTCTTCTGTAAACTGAATTCAGACAGCTATCACTCCAGATGCCTCAGTATGCACTATGGTGAACAGTGTATTTTTGAAGGAATCAGCATACCTATTTCCAATCTGTTATTAGAATTGCTCTAACAGTATTACTATTTTATGTGTCATTTTGCCCACCCACTACCAACTGTCTAATTTGTTTGGAATTTTGGCAATTTACAATAAGTAAGGAAAAATATACATTAACAGCAAAATTAGTTTATTTGGTTCTGTTGTCAAGCTCGATCCCCTTTCTGGAATAATGCAGTCTTACAATATAGGACTTCAATCAGGGCTGGTTTAGAATTTTGCTATGGTTCCAAGTCATATGCAAAAGATGTGTTAGTGGAGAAGATCCGAAATCTTCCTGGAAAAGGAATGGAAAGGGGAAAAGTAAACATGTTGCACACTAGACAAAGGAAAAATAAGGAGACAATAATGACAAAGGCACTGATTTTTTTCTCTTGTAAATAAAATTTAAATTATGTGGAGAAATTTGAGTTGCTCGATCATTTTGTGCACTAATAAAATGTATACTACTTGAGATTATTAAAGACAACTATGTCCTAGTAAAATTGCATTAGTAAACTCTTCTACTGTTAACCATCAAGAAACTCCATTTTGTCCTGTATAATTTACTATCAATTTTCCAAATAGTAATCTATTCCAGCAGAAATTTTAGAAGTATAATACTATTATAATGGTAGACATTTTGCCAATGGAAAGGCAAGAAGTGTCTCTAATATTATTGAAATGGAGACCTAGATGTCTTTAAAAACACTTTTAAAATGTGTACTATAAAAAAATTAATACGTCAGTATGTTACAAATTAAATCTTCATCACAGCGCGATTTTAGGAAACAGTTATTACCTTTAAGAATACACTAGGAACTTTTAGAGATTCCTCCCTGAAGTTTAGCAAATACCTTAGAATTTGTTCTTCAAAAAATTATTTCACTTCACCAACAAATTTTAATGATTCCATTTTGTTTCTACCCACTTGAAATTAATTCCTACAAAATACCCCTGAACTGGAAAGTCTTCTAGTGGGGGAGGGTAAACAGCTAAAACTGACTGCCAGGATAAATTGGCCAGAATGATTTGGCACATATCCTGGGTTTGCCATGAAAACATGTATCTGTGTGTCAGCTGCACACAAAGGCTATCTGGCCCCAGAAAAAGCACAGGGATTAGGCGTAATGCTGCCTGTTTGAGACAAAGGGTGTTCCTTAGTGCAGTGAGGTTAAAACAGACAGCTCATCAGTAGTACAAGTCTATCTGAATTATTTAGTTACCATTTTGAGCCAGGAGGAAATGGTGGCAGATTATTAATGACTTTTGGGCTCTATTCATCTCTTTATTTTGTTTCAGTGAAAGCAGTACTGGAAACATGAAAAGCTGCCAAAATTTGAGATCAGTTTTACTTTAATCATTTACAAGATATAGAATCACTTTCTTATTTCAATGTTAGTTGAAAAATGTAACTGATTTTGATTTATATTTCAATTAGACTTATGAGGTTGATATTTATGTTTGTAAGGGGGTGCATGACCAAAGTGAATGGAACAACTCATATGCTCTAGAAAATAGAAGTTCATGGATCTACTGGATGAAAACTGTTTCATTGATTTCTAGGGGTTTTATGTCATTCAATGCAATATACTTCAGGGAAAAAATAGTGAAGAGAGTAAAGAAACTATAGAAAAGATATTAACATAGACTGCAATGCATTCTTGCAATAAGAGAGGTTCTTGTCATACTCCAGTGATGGGCAATTTGAATTAAATTTGCATAGAAACATTTATGTATATGTAATAAAAACATTAAAAATATTTAGGGACATATATTTTTTCATCTCTAATTAATTTTATATAAACAAAATAACAGCTGGTATATAATTTAAAATTTGGCAGTTGCAAAAATGAAGACTAAGAATGCAGTTTTGAATAATTTAAAATCACAAGTTAAGGTGAAAATCTTTACATAGCCATGTGTTACATTGAAAATGAATAGACCTAAATAAGGTATTATAGAAAGTCACATATTTATTAGAAAGCCTGATTATTTTTCCTGTACATTTTTTTCAGAATATTTTTGCTGTAATACTTTAGCCAAGTAGGAGGACTCCCGTTTCAAAATTTCTAAATATTTGTATTTTTCTTTTCATTCTTATGTTCATTTCAAGGTTCAGGTTGTTTCCTCTAGAACAGAAAAAAAAATCATGTTAAAATAGTAAAAATAAATTTGCTGCAGAACTGAGTCATTGCAAGTGAGATGAAAAATAAAAAAGTACAAATTACAAAAAAAACCCCAGAAACAGGACCATAGTGCATTAACAACAATGCTTGCAGATTCATCATGGCTCACAAGAAAGGTATTTATAAGTGGACCTCCTGCCTCTGTCGCATGCTGTCATTGCTTTGGATTGACTGCTGTTAGATCCCTGTAATCCTGAGCCCCGGGATCTTGTCCTACATGTTTACCCCACTTGGTATGCATGTCAGTAAGTATTTAAAATGGAAATGAACTCTAATCTTTGTATGTGTTAATAGAAAAGGGTTTTAATCTCTTAAACCCCATATTTACCATGGGTTTGTTTTGTTATTTGGATTTTTTAAAAATAAAGTTCATAAAAGCTGTGCTCAGAATTTTTGCTTCTATTTGTTAGTTTATGCACTTATGTTTGGTTAATGTTTCTCATTTCTTAACTCAATAGCGTGTCATGGCAATAATATTATGGAATATATTCAAAGATGAGGAGAAGAATAGATTAACAACAACTGCTGGTCTAAAAATCACATTTTAATAATAATTGTCAACTTTCTTATCTGTAATGCACTTGTAAGAAAAAAAAAAAATGTTTTGGAAGACTCATGTTACCGATATAGAAATAATATATGATTGTCATTCACTTGTGAGATTATGTTGTCATGTAGATGTTATGTGGAGATTAAAACCTAAATGTTATCTAATTTAGAAAAAGTTCATTTAAACTGTCATACCCCATTCTATTTGAAAATTGTTGGCAATAGATGAAAAACAATGTACTTTCTTTGAAAGAGGTAAAAGAAGTCATCAATATAGTTGAGTTCCAGACCTCACTCCTGTAAGAAAATTCATATTTGCAGTTCCTTGTACCTTGTGGCATGTAGGATCTTTGTGAAAAGTTCTGCTATTTCCATATCATGAGTGTTATTAATAAATATTTGCATCATCCAGCTGCTCTTTGGAACTTGGTTTCATGACCATTTCTCTGGGAACCCTGTCCCAGTGACTGACCACCCTCTCAGTGAAGCACCTTTTCCTGATCTGGTTCTGGTCGGAACTTCCCCCGATGGAGCTCCATTCCATTCCCTCATGTCCTATCACTGGTCACCAGAGACAGATCAGCACCCTCCCCTCTACTGCTCTTCTTGGGGAAGTTGCATGTCGCTGCTGAGTCCGCAGCAACACAGAGACTCGTGAACTCAGAAGGCTTGGAGAACCAGGAAAAGCTTTATTTGAACAGAGATGAGCTCTTTTATAGAGAACATTGTTAGGTGACATTAAATTGGTCAGTACGGAGAAACAGAGACACCATCCTGAACCTATTGGTGAAACAAAGAAAACAACTCTTTGAGAGACAGAAGAAAGTCAATATCACATAGACTGCAGGTGCATATCTTTGTTTTTTCACTGCCTGCATTCCTTTACCCAGAATAGCATGAGAACTGATTTCTTCTCCTGCAACTTCTCAGTCTAGGCCTGGGAAGAGTTGCAGGTTTGTCTGGCTGTCAGGCTGTGTGCGACTACAGGTCACCCCTTTTAGTATAAATTTTTTTAAAAATTGGTCTTTGTTCTCCTCTCTGCAGGGCTTCTTGCAGGGAGGGAAACAAAGAACTCAAAAGGTCAAATTTTGGGTGCTTGACTCGGTGTGGTCAGAGAACCCTCAGCACCTGTTGTTGCAGGTCAGGGCAAACCTTTGCAAGCGAGAAGCTTGCAGACTTTCACTCGAGGCAGGTGCATCTCCTCAAACTGCAACAAGAACGTTAATAACAAATCTGTTTGAATCCTTGTGGTACTGCACTTGACAAACCAATTGCCAGTTGCTGATGACAAAACTGTTTGACTTCCTACGGCACTGCAATTGCGACCACAGTTGCAGACTGAGATGAGGTCTTCTGTCAGCCTTTTCTTCTCCAAGCTCCAACAAACCAAGTGGCCCTGGCTGCTTCTCCCTGCCTTTCACCATCTTGGTCAGCCTTTTCTGAATGCTCTCAAATAGTTTTGTGCTCTTCTTGTATCAGAGACAACGGTGTAAATGTGAAGCCACTAGAGAAATTTCTACAGTGGTGTGATATGATAAGGATGTTTTTTTCTCAGGAATCTAATGGAACAGGTAACTCCACCTGGACAGAACCTTACTCCTGGCATAAATTCATCGACATCAGTAGGCTGTCATTCGGGAAATGGATCTTCCTCTTAACAAAATGTGTTTTAAATTTATAAACTTTTAATTTTTGTCTAAATGTAGTTTCAGCATATTCCAGTCTGCTTTATTGATTTCAAGATTACTTTTGGAACTAAAGGTGATGTGGTAGATATGTCAGCCAACTCAGTCAATAAAACCCTCACTTTTAATATCTGTCATCCAGTGTTTCAGGTTATTTCCCAAGTTCAAGTAACAAACTGATAAACTAAGAATGCATTAGGAAGAGTGCACAAAAGATGATACTGATTTCATTAAAACATTATGGTTCTAATCTAACACCATACACAATCAGTAAAGCTAATTTTTAAGCAAAACATGCAAGAGTTAAAATTCTTTGAGAAAAAAAAGTCTTTGTTTAGTTGCACATATTTTTAATTTTAAAGTAAATGTGTTAACTGGGACTATAACAAACTGTAATTTTAAAATTTAGCTAAGTTTAAATAGCAATGGAATAGTCATTTCAGCATGCTTTATTATTTAATATAAATTCCTCCCACCCACCCCTCAATTTAACTTATTGTCCTCTTTTAAGAATTTAACATTTTATAAAGGTGAAACATTTGGTACAACTTTTAACAATTTAAGAAAAAAAAAGAAGATGATGATTCTAGGAAATGAATATGTTAAGGGTTTTTTTAAAGTTTTTAGTGTCTAACTATACTAGTCACAATTTAGGCAGTAGCCACATGTGGTTCTGCCAAATCCAAAGATATTATTCTGTATCAAACACTGAAAGATTTTGTTCAGTTATGCAAATGCCCATTCACTTGAGTAGTCTTTATTTATAAATGTGATCCTATTCAACACATTTTTTACGAATAATCAAAGCACTGAAGTGTTGCAAAAAAGAGTATCTTCTCTTTTCTCGTGTTTTTGAATAATTTTCCATAGAGGCAAATATTCTGAAGAAACTATTTAAATTGTTTACTATGTACAGCAACACATGCCTGTAAAACATTTTGTGTTCCTATTTCTACAACAACATACATTACTTCTAATCATTATAATCTGGAGTTTTGTTGTTCTTGAAATGCTGCTTTGTTGATCAATTTCTTAGATAAATATTTCTTTGCAAATGTACAGAAAACATCGATACCTCAAACTTTTGTATTTGTCAAGTCTGACTTTTGTTAATTATCTTTTGGGCCTTGTGGGTAAATTATTCATTATTACATTGTCATAACATGAGGGCACTGGATTGCACTATCTCCAAAGATTATACATTACATCAAAATGGGTTACCTAAAAGTGGTTGAAAGCCATTTCTCTCATCATTAAAGCTGTCACATTAGTGAAAGAAAACAGTCAGCATTCCATGAACATTTTATTTCTTTAGAATCTCTAAGATTTCCCAGGAGAATAACTCATATAATCAAGCAAAAATGCTTGGTGTGATCAATTCTGCAACACTGCATTACTTTTTGTGGAAAGTCATTTATGAAATAATTAACTGTGTCTGTGTTGTTCAGTGTTGTCTACATACTTTAATAAAACATATGATGACAGCAGGCATTGGTTATGGAAGTGTGAACATTATTTTATTTTGATTGTTTTCAATATTCAGTTTGATGAAATGAACATTTTGGGTAAATCTAGCCACCCGAGAATGAAGCTAAAAATTGTAATTACTTTATGAAAATAAAGAAGCATATCACTTGTATTTGGTGAATTTCAGTTTTAGTAAAAATCTCTAGGATCTGCATTACGTTTAGATGACCAAAATCTTTAAAATGAAATAAAAATAGATCCTCTAATAAAATGCAAGTATGTGCATATATGTGTGCTTGTACCTGTGTACACACAAATAAAACAGGGCATATGAATGATGTACGTACTTTGTGCATGTAAGTATACATGTGTTTATGTATGTCATTCGTACCTAATCTCACACAGCAATTTTGAGCCCTCTAGTGGTAAGAAACCTCTCCGTTAAGAAACCATTAATCTCAGTCTACGCATATGCACTCTAACAGGCAAGTGTCTAAACTCTACAGTGTGATTATGTCTTCATATAAATTCAGGGTGTCTCCCTGCAGCAGCTGTCGGTCTGTACTTAAAAATGTTAACAACATAGATCTGCAAATCATGTTGTTTCCAACATGATAAATTTTCTACCTTTTCTGCGTTAAAAAAACCCAATAAAATCTATCCTGTATTCTTTTGACACATTGTTGATAATTTGTGATACTTGTTAAACAAAACAAAACAAAACACAACACCACACCACAATCTCCTGACACAAATACTGTCTAATGAATGGGAAATATTTTCATACACAGCATCCCCACTCTCAGCCTTGCATTATATAATTACACATGTAATTACTACAGGGAAAGGAGAAAAAAAATCTGCATTTAGGACTGGGAAAGTTTTCATGACACATAACTTCAGCCATCTAAAAGCTAGGTTTCTAGGCTAAGCTGGTGGCTGGTTCTCACCTTGCTGTCACTGGAGGTAAATAGGTTGTTTGAGAATGAGTTATCTTGTAAAGGTGCCTGGGAGAGAGCTGTAAGATAGACAAAATATTTATGGATACAAGGGTCTCTCCATTTTTCAAGGAAACCTAGATAGGAAACCTGGAATCTATGTTTTCTTTTCTATAAGGCTGAAAAAACATATTAAAAAATCCTAGATTTGAACAAGATTAAATAACACAATAATAAATACTATTGTTTATAGCAATACTTATAACATGTAACACGTATCAGACTATAAGATGTAACAAAATATTAATGAATAGTATATTATAATGAGATATTAATAAATAAATCTCAAACTGGCTTTTCTACTACTTGGCAAAGTCATTTTGCAAGATTATTACTACTTTGAGGAAACTCCAGAATAACATTCAGAGGTGTTTTTTCTGGTGCAGGGTAGATTTGATGGGCTCCAGAGATAAAATTTCCTTTAATTTTCCACTTGGACTCAGTTTAAACATTTGTCCTGGATGACCATCCATGCCTGAGACCTTAAGAATTTTGCGGCTGACCTTCAGGAAATTTCAGCAAGAACAAGGGAGCACAACTATTCAGTGTGGTAAGGTTTCTAAGCTCTTTTCACAGGGAAATTTTACCAGGAGGACCTTAACTATAGTATTCTTTCCCTCTGTCCACAGTCCCATAATCATGAAACTTGTTGACTCTCAAGAATGGTGACAGTGTAATTGCAATGGGCTTTTATTCGTGTATGTGATTGTATTCAACACAATTCAGAGATTAATATGTTTCCGGGATTATTTAATTTAAAAAATAGTACTTTATTTTATGATTGCAGTTTGTTACGTGACAAGAGCTTAGGACAGGAAAATTACATAAATCAGAAGCAATTAACTTTCATTTAAAAAAAAATTTGTTTTCAATGTACTAAAGCAAGTCAAATATATTGTTGTTCAATTGCTTGTTTGGGGTTTTTTGACATCTATAAAAATTCTATAATGTATGACACAGAAATGTACTCCTAAAAGGCAATGTCTTCATCGGATGCATGCAAAATTTGTACAAGTTGTTGGTTTTATTTTTTGCAAGGTTATCTAGGCAAAACATGCAAGACAACATAATTATTGTGTGTGATAACAGTCCACTTCTGGCAGGTGCTGGAGTAGGGTTATGCCTCACAGAAGAGAACAGTGGTGACTTCAAAAGGTAAAAAATTACAGAACTGCAGAATGGGTCAGGTTGGAAGGGACCACAGTGGGTCATCTGCTTCAACCTCCCTGCTCAAACAGGGACATCCCAGAGCACACAGCACAGGGTTTGGTCCAGACAGTTTTTGAATATCTCCAGTGAGGGAGACTCCACAGCTTCCGTGGGGAATCTGTTCTAGTGCTCAGTCATCCTCACAGGAAAGAAGTTCTTCCTCACACTGAGGTGGAACTTCCTGTGCATCAGTTTCTGCCCATTGCCTCCTGTCCAATTGTTTGGCAGCATTGAGAAGAGCCTTTAGATAATAATGCTAAACAACATTATGGGACTTGAAATGCTAAGGGAAAAGTAAATTATAAGTTAAACCATTGCACTTTTCTTGTTTAAAAATCTGTTTTCTAGTAAAAATTAAAGTGTCAGGAAAGTAATACAATTTATCAGTGCTATGCTTGGGATAAACTATCCTAAATTCATACTTCACAAAATCATATGTTATTGCTTAGTTACGAAATCTTTATAACAGTTGTATATGATGCCTGGATAAAAGTGTTAGTAGACAAAATAATCTTAATTTTCTCCAAGAAGGTGTAGCAATTGCCTTGGCATGAATAAAATATAATGATAAAGAGGTTTTAATGGGGGCTTAAGCAATCAGGAATTCTTGAAGGTAGCCTGATGAAAGAGGAAATTAAATTTAAAGATTGCTGGTGCAAAGTCATCATACCAAGTTGTACTTCCTGATCTTTTGCAGCTGACATCATGATTATCTTTACTGCATCTTGCAAGTATTTCATCAGGTTTACAGTAGACTAAGATATTATTCACTGATGTGCCAAAGGGAACACCAATCTCCCTATGTGGAAAATCACACTTCATGTGCCACACAAAGATAAAATAATTTTAACACCTTAAATAAAAACTGCTTTAAAAGCTGCCACCAAATGAACATAGTTGAAAATATAAACTGTACACCAGAGGAAAAAATGACAGGCAACAAAAATGCAGTTTTCATCTTCTAATATATACTACATCCTAAAGTTTCAGTCGTGTCTTTAAAAGACATGTTCATGGCAACAGCTAAACAAAGTGTGGGTTCAATTGCTGTATGGGTCATTTACTTAGAATTTGAATTTGTTGATCCTTGCAGGTCATTTCCAAGTCAGAATATTGTGTGATTCTATGATTCTTGCCACACAAGGTTGATCAATAAGGGTAGGAAAAGACAGTCTGTTGTACTTCCTGTGACTTTGTGATTTAGGTAACAGGTGCTAGAGTAGATCTCAAAAAATATCTCCCTTGTTCTCCTATTGTTTGGAAACAAATACAGAGACCAGAATAGGCAACTGAGCAATAGATTGCCTCTGCTGTTCAGTGTCATGTCTATTGTCCAGTAAGGCTAGCAAGGAAACAGCAATATCCAGATTTTATGATGTAAGACATAAGTTTCATAGAGTCTCTACAGCCTCTAATATTAAATGGGATCAAGACTTGATCTGAAGAACTTGAATTGAATGCGTTTCAAGAGATTCGTGATATGCTTTTCTATTGTAAGTACTTATATGGTAGTCTGCAGAACCATTAATAATATGAAACATCTCACTTTGGGCTCCAAAACAGTTGCTGTCTAAGATTATGAGAGCATCCCTCTGTGGATATCATGATAAGATACACTACTTGTACCTTCCCAAGGGAGCTGGGTCTGCATTATTAGGATCCAAATAATAGTTTTTGGTGGACTGCTATTCTCTTCTACTGTTTCAATTTCTGTATGTCATTATGGGCCAGGAGAGACCATCTACAATTCAAAAATAAAAAAAAAAGGAAAAGGTCCCCAGACAAGAAGGTGTTTCTGCATTGCTGAACTCCTCTGTTGCATCATAGGTCTCTTTCTTTGATATTTGAGAACTGAGTTGTCAAACATTTATTTAAAAAACATTTTTGTAATTTACTTATAGATGTGAGAAGTAAGCATATCACAACAAGGGAATCTCACACAAAGACACTCCAAAGCCTTATCATTAAAAACAGTGAACAACATCTTGTGTGAAATAATCATAGAATCATAGAATGGCCTGGGCTGGAAAGAGCCTTAAAAGATCATCTGGTTCCAATCGCCTGCTGTGGACAGGAACATCTTGCACTGGATCGGGATATTGAGAGCCCCATCCAGCCTGGCCTTACACACTTACAGGGGTGGGGCATTCTCAGCTTCTCTTGGCAGCCTTTTGCAGTACATCACCACCCTCATAGCAAACTTTTTTTTTTCTTTTTTCTTAATATGTACTCTAAATCTACTCTCAGTTTAAAACATTCCTCCTTGTCCTGTCATGCTCTGGTAAAATATCCTTTTCCATTCATGTATTGGAAGGCCACAATTAGATCACCACAAAGCCTTTTCTTTTCCTGGCTGAACAAACCCAATTCTCTCAGCCTTTCCTTATAGGTGAATAATCTTATAATATCATGTTAGAATAGATCTGCTTACCTTCTTATTGAATATGTCCATATGTACATGTTTGTTCCTAATGATGCTTATTGATTGCCCATATGATTTACATATTTTAATAAGCTTTACACATGCCAAAAAAAAATTATATACCCGACATCAGAGCTCTTATTTTGTACTATGTTCTGTCAAGCTGAGACAAAAACCCTCATAGATATATCCTGAGTAAAATAGAAAGCACTGAGCTTCCTGAAGACAAGATAATCAATTAGACTTGATATGACTAGTGAAATGTCTCCATGATTAGAAGGAAAGTAAAACTTCACAGTGCCCTGCAAAGAAAGATGGGTAGAAAATTTTGCAAAGTGAATGAAGAAAGCAATGATTTTCAGTTCTTTTTTCACACTATTGTAACTGTGGTCCTTTCCCTAAATGTCACCAATTCTATCCCCTTGAAGAGGAAAAATCAAAAATCTTTAACAACAACACAGTCATGCATATATATTTTAAGTGAAACAAAACCTCTTGACTTTATAGCCTAAATTATGAGATATTATTATACATGCTCTGAGGCACACTGATGAGATTGTGGAGAGAAATAAATTTGCCACAACTTTAAAATTCTCTATTCTTCCTTATAAGCCCAAAAGCATAATGAGGACTGAATCTTATCCTCAAAGACTAGAAAGGACATCATAATTATTCAGTGTAGCACTCTATATTTTCCACTAGTAGAATGTCTTTCATGAGTTGGAAATTGCATCTAATTCTGCTTTAAGGAAACCATAACCATTCCAAGCCTTCCTATAAATCCATCTATTATTTCTAGCAGAATTATACTAATTTCCAGTAATTACTTAGTGTTCTTTTTCTGACTTCATGATCAAAAAGCTCATTTCTGTCAGATATAAGTCCCACATTTAAATATTTATACTCATTTATCAACCCATCTCTTAAACTTCCTTTCAATACACTAGATAAATTTAATTACTTACACCTCACATCATAAGCAAGATTCACAGCTCAGTAATCTTGGTTTTGAGGCTTCTGGGTTTTGGTTTGGTTTGTTGGGTATTTTTGAGATTATTTGGCAGTTTTTGGGGGGGGGGAGGAAAGGGAGATTGGGAGTTCTTAGCAGCTTGGGGATTTTTTTGCACATGTTCCCCAGCATTTCTCATCTTCATTTCTCTTTATTATCCTTTCAAAGGTTTTGTTAGGTCTCTTTTCACTGGAGCACAGAAATCTCAGACTGATCATGTGATCTATTGTAATACTTAAAATCCAGTTCTAGTCATTGTTATTTTAAGACAGCCTTGGTACTCCGTAGATATAAACTGCTTTCATGAATTCACAACATATTCCTCTTCAGCTGGATATATTAAATCAATTTTTTTACAATTTAAACCACTTGATTTGGATTACCATAATTGTAACCTTCCTTTGCATTTCATTAGAAAATCTAATAAATTATTAATTAGTTATCTACAAGTCTAATAATTTAGTAATTAAATTATTATATATAATAATTTTCAAACTGTATATATTATACACTGATAAAGCTAGTTTCTTTTTAGCAACTTTCATAATATTCAACCCTGAGTTCCCTATTTCCTTGTGGAACTAAGAATTATCATGTAACATATCCAAACTTCGGGGTTTTTTTCGAGTTACTCTTGCATAAAATTTATGAATTTTTTCTTTATTCATGCCCTTCAAGGATCTAGAAGCCAAGGCTATAAAATATAGGTAGAGAGAGGTTAGAACTGAAACAAAGAAAGATATCCAAAAGATTCTGGATATCAATATCAAAACAGTTTCTAATCCTACTACATCACATCTATCAATTTCATAATGTGCAAGTATTTGATTCAAAAAACTTTTACTTCATGTAGTAAGTGAATTAAATCTAGGTGTACATCTTTGTTTACCATCCCATACCCTAGTCAAAACCAAAATGAAAGAGACATAAGTCACAAAAAAAAAGGCAAATAAAAAGGACAATCTGACTACTAGTAATTGTAATCTCAGCAAAGTTACAAATAACAAATCCATTATATATCTGAAATTATAGGTAGGATAGTTAATTTCTTATTCTATGTTATATCCTTTTCTGGATAATCTTATCAGTGCTGCAAATTCCAGTCTTTCCCAGTTTTCCAAGATAACTTCAAAATTGGCAATGATTCATTAGATCCTTTGAGACTTCTGAGCATAAACTATTTAGCTAGTTCACTTGAAACATTCTCATATGGGAGTAGATGTCTTATCAGTGCTTTATTTCAGACAGAAAATGTTGTGTTTCCACCAACATTCAAATGGTTTGGCCTTAAACCAGCCATTATCTCAGCTTCTCTTACTTTAAATGAACTTATAACCTTTCTGAGAAAGATACAACACAGTGTTCAACCCTCCTTTTTCCTAGTAGATAACTCTGTAATCTTAGAGCTCAGATGAAGTAAAAACATTCACTAAGTTGTGTACATACTTCTTTCTTAAACACAGCTTTCTGCAGGAGTTCATCTGTCTCTCTGCTCTGTCTTCTACAGGACTTTCCTTCCCACCTGAGCTTGGCAAGAGCTCAGAGTCCCACTTCTAAAGGAAAAGCTAATCTTATTTTGTGTTTATCCAATTTTGTGGCAGATAATGCAGAAATATACACTGAAAAAAATCTATATTTTAAATGGTTCTCTGCCATGCTGATGGCTTCTTATAAGCTGTGACTTGATTAGACAAAACAAAAGACTTCGTAAATATGTTCAGGTTGGGCTACTTCAGAATGAGAGGCAGAAAAAAGGAACTCAGAGAAGCTACTTTCTTCATTGGAAATATTGTCTAGGGAGTAAAAACTGGAAGAAATGTTAATATTTTAGAGCAGTACTTTGGCAGGAAGACATTTTTAGTATGTGATATTTCAGAATCTGGAAACCATTTCTTGACGATATAACACATTTTAGAGACTCCCTGTGCTGACAGTGTTTTGTTGATACTTTTATATGTGTTTGGAAGTTTTTTTTGGCATCTGTAAATTCCAGAATTATTTCTCCTATCAACAGAATAGCAATAGGAATGCCTCAAGACTGCTCTACATTTTTAGCCTTAGTTTTTTCCTCTCACTAAAATAGATACAAAAGCATCACACCAAGTTTGGAGAGACAAATTAACTGATTTTTTTCCTAGAAAGTTCCCAGTTTCATAGTGGTTTCTCTGGCTATAATCAATGATCCTTCAAGAATTAACCAACTATACAGGAATTTGAAGTAAAAGCTAAGAAATCTGGTGACTGAATCTGGGAAGAGGAGAAATGTGATCATCTGGGGTAAAAAAACGTAGACAGAGAAATGGAGTCAGAATGCTGTGTGATTGGAAAGTGAAAGAGGAGAGATGGAATGGGTTAGCAAAATTATTGTTGTCAGCTGACCTATAAAATTCTGAAATCAGAACAAACTGAATAAACCAAACAAAGAGAAGGTGCAGGACAGGTTATGCAGAGAAAAAAGTGGCATTGTAAGACAAACTGGAATGAGGAAACTTTGGAAGGCTTGCTAAAGAAACAGTTAAAGAGATTAGAGTATGAAGAGCAGAGCAAGGACAAAAGAAACTGAGTTTGGATGAAGAATTTAAATAAATACAGATATTATCAACCTAACACTTATTGGTGATACATTTTCCTTAAACCCGAAAAATGTGTTTCTCTTTGAGTGTTCATTTTTGCAGTTTCATGTTAAGGAAAAGAGGCACAAAATTACTTTAAAAATAATACATTAAAAGGATAGGTTAGATAAGACCTTGAACAACCTGGTGTAGTGACAGGTGTTCCTGCCCATGAGAGGAGGGTGGGACTAGATGACCTTTGAGGTCCCTTCCAGCCCTTAAGGTCCTGAATTTCTATGTTTCCATGATGCTAGGACAGCAAGCTCGAGCACTCAGATCTTATCCGTATTACAGCTGCTCACTATCAAACACAGAGAGTTTACATTCCCCACTCCCCCAAACCAAAATACTGTAATACCAACTTGGACTAGATCGTGCTGTTTCCACAGAAAACAAGTCAGCCAGATTATCAGGGATGAAATTAAACCTTAAAAAACATAAAACATACATACAACAAACAAAAATACATAATACATAAACCAACAGATCATCTAATATCTTCAGCCTACAAAAAAACCCGCAAAAACATAAAATATGAACTAATATACTTAGGGCTTCAACAGTCTCAAACTTACATGTGTTTTTTCTAATTACTTAGACTTAAATTAAATACTAAGTCCAAATAAAGTAAAATTAATAAATGAAAGAACTGTAATTTACACTTAGACTTCTGAAAGATCCAAATGAGACCAATTTCTATTAGTTTTTTCCAGACTTCTTATTTAAGGGCAATACTTTCCATTCTGAATACACATTTTATGTAAGACTATTTATAGTTATTTCAATGTATCTGAAATGTATCTCTTTATGCTAATTTCATACTGATTTACTGTGATTTTTGCTGATTAACTTAATTTAATTGACTATGTTATGACAATACTTAAAAATATAAACATATAAAACTTAAAATATAAAATATGAAACTTAAAAAAATACTGGCACCAGTCAAAGCTTGTTCCAAACATCTTAATATGGTTTATAAAGAAACAAACTTGTTGAAACAATGGCTTTGGCCTCTCTACAACGGAATGAAATAATGCATCATTGCTCTGAAGTTAGTATTCTGATGCACATAGAATGCACTAAGTGCAAGTTTAATATTCATTTTTATGACTCAATTCTTTTCCAAAATGACCAATGTTATTCTAATTTTAAAAATAGCACAGCACTAGGAGAAATTAAAAGGAAAAAGGCACGATACTGTATGTGTAGAAGTAGAAAAGCGGTGAACTAATAGTGATATACACACAAGACATTGGCCCAGATAAATAGGAAGAAATACTTGATGCAAGCAGTAAGGTTTAATTAGGCTGTAACTTTTAACAATTGAAGTCAGCTGGGACGCGTCCTGCAGTAACTCAGACCACAAGGGTAGTCATTACTTATGCTTCCACTTGCTGGACAGCTGCTGCCAGTATTCACCACTTCACAGTTAGTTGAGCCAATTTCTAGGACCCCACATATAAAAATCTGTGAAGGCTGTAACCCTATTTTCTCTTCTTTAGATATGGCCCTTCTTTTCATCTACTTTAACTCTATTCAATCTGCCAAGATGTGACAATATGTACAGCACTCTAACCCACTCCAGCAAGCTGTGGCTATAGGGATGGTAAAAATACCTACCATTTGCATTCTGGAAGCATGAAAAATACTCTATTTCACTTCCAAAGAAAGTGAAAGTCCATATAATTGTAAATTTTAATTAACATATTAATTATTATCACAGTAATTGTAATAATAATTCTATAGTAGCCACATCAGAAAGAAAGGCTCAGTCTAGTGGTTAAGATTTTTGCTGCCTTTTTCTCATGCTGAAGACATTAAAAACTGAACACTAAAGAACAGAAAATGAAGGTGTTATATTTGGGCACTTACTCCTTGACAGTTTTGCTAAATATTCTATTCTTATTATTTGAGTGGGCAGATTAATGGCCAGAGAGTGCCTACATAAACCCCTATACTGATGTTCAAAGTCTTTTTCATAGGCTCTCTTTCTATTTCTCACTCTGCTGGTACAACAGCCTATGAGATACTTGAAACACACCATCCATAGTAAACAATGAATAAGAGAAGGAATTCTGTTAAGTTCCAAAGAATACTGCAAAGCAAAATCTTCTTATTTCTCATTAAAATGTATTCATCTATAGTGTATCTTAAATAATGGTTGACAAATTGTTTCAATAAGTTTGTTAGTAGAGGCCTAAGATATAGCTTAGCAGTTTTATATATACCCTTAGCTAAGATGTTAGGCTACAGAATATTAAAAATAAATAAATAAATCTTTAATCTCTAATATTTTTAAACTACAATGAACTAAGATGGAGTAAAGCAAAATTGTAACATTTGAAAAAGATCTACGTATTTCTTGTCTCTTAAGTCAGAGCACAAATACAGTAGCAGATTTGCCTACTCCCATCCTGAAAGTAAGATCAAATTATAAGTATTTATAAAAAGCACAAAATTTGAAATTTGGAAGTCTTCAACGGGTAAATCTCATAGTTTTTATTTTTCCTTTGTCGACATAGAGAATGGCTCCTTTTCTCCCTCCTGGGAGCAATATTTTTCTGCTTTTCTATTAAAATGACTAAAACTTGAACCAGTGAATGTCTGAAGGAGGAAAAAGAAATAGAATCTAAGAAAAATAAAAAGTTTGAAGGCAACTGGAAATTGACAAATTAGTGTAAGAGCAGAAAACTATGGCAGTTTGCCAACCAGCTGCGAAAACTAATTCAGCTTTAGATAAAGAGATTTTAAAGGGGAAAAGGACAAGAAAACTTCAGAAAAAGGAAGAATAAAGGAGCAAAGAATAAATCCTTAGAGCTGTGTTAAAGAAGAAACATAGGCAGTGCTTTGTTGTTTTAACTGCAGAACTGCAAGAGGGGCTTTTCATTGAGACTTTGAATAGCACCAAAGAAACAGGCAGAATAAAGTGGAAGCACTGAAGTTTTCCTTAATGCAGTAGCTTATAGACAGCCATCCAAAAGGGATTTAAAATAAGCTTTTCTAGACAAATAGAAATTATTGATGTCAGTTAGAGTTTTCTTCACTAGTCTACATATGGACATAAAAACAACAGTGTTACACATGGTCCTGTGTACAAATTCATGGTGAGAAGTGACAGAGATTGCTAGACAAAGAAAATGAAGTAGTTGAAAATATCAATGGAGGCCACCTTTCCCCGGAAGATAAAAGTATTTTATAGTATCTGCAAGATTTATGGGGGTTTTTTTGGGTTTTTTTTTAAATATTTTTTTTTAAGGTACATCATGTTTTTTATTTCCTGGTCAGAGAGCATGTAAAAGAATGAAGTGATGAGTGCTGTCTGGTTACAGCAGCAGACCAAAATAGCAAGCTGGCATATAAAATAACATGAAGGAAGGTGGTCACAGGCTTGTCTTCTCGTCTGTCACTAGGCCTTTTCATCAAGCTGTGAATAGCAAGTCAGCATGACGTACAGCTGCTGGTTATTGTGTAGAGATCTAATGACTGCATCTACTGTGCCCCACGAGAGCATACCCAGAAGTTCCCTTAGGACAGCTTCTCCTGACCAGTCAGACTACACAGAGCACAGTGGGCCACTCAGGGGGCCCTCAGAACACCAGCTCAGGGCTCACAAGAGAATTCCCTGAGAGTGCCAGGCTCTGAGAGCGAGATCACATATGCCCTCCATGCGAACCTGATCCTTTCACCTCCATGATTCATGGCGTGACTGCTGCATGAAATTCCCACAGCAGCGTAGCATGACTCTGCAGCTTTCATCTTGCACGGGCAGGGGACAAGGCCTTTCACATTACAGCATGCACCTTGGGTACATAAAAATTCTGCCATTAAGAAGAACAACTTCATAAAAAGACTTTACATGTGTAACTGCTATGAAAGTTGAAGTTTCTCATTTCATACAAGCTTAGGCAAATGAGGGATTGAAGCTATATCTTATTTTTATGGCTACATTTTCCAGCAGTCAGCTGCTTCAGAATAACAATAAAAATCATAATGATAATTATTTATCTTTTGGGAAGCTTCTTTGGCAGTTTTTGTCTGCTTAATAGTTGTTCTGCTGCTCATCAGTGCTGAAGGCTATACGTTCACTGGGGTATAACAAGTGAGTACGTTGCCTTTGTGCCCTCCATGACCTGTAGACTTCCAAACTTTGTCACCATCCTTATTTTCTGTTGTCTTGTCCCATTCCTAATTTTTCATTCAATATTTCTGCTAATGTTTTGCATTAGATATTTTAACATGGAGTTTCTGAATTGAAAGTCCTTTAATTAATTTTTTTATAAATATTTCTTTCCTTGGTTGTGCATATCTTATAATAAGTACATTATTTGAATATGTTCCAGCTGTGTGAGTGAACCATACCAACAACAAACTGCAAGACAAGGAAAATTATTCAAAAACCTGTCGCTTTTTTTTCAAATCCTTCCTATAACATGGAATTTTTCTGCAAAGTCTTTTTGAAACATTACCAAATTTGTGGGGAGTGGGGGGGGAGGGAAAGAAGAAACAAATTACTTGAAAGAACATCTGGGCTGGAAAATTAATCTCACAGGTTTCAAATGGAATTCTCACCATCAGTGTCAGTGGATCCATCAGAATGTCTTCCAAATTATCTGCCATTTGTCATGAGGAGTGCAAACTCCTTGGAGTAAAGGAAATTTGTATATAGCATTGAGAGCACTTACACTGCTTATTAATGGAAAGGAATTTTACTATCATCTGCTTTAGCATTTAAATGTTGCTATTTGTAATTTGTATGGTAAAGATGCTGCTAGCAACTAAGTGAGAATTTGTGAGTCATGAAAAAATAACAGGAAGGCATCTGTTATGACTTTCCATCCTGTTATTCTAGATATATAATGATAATTGCTGAAGGTGACCAGGGATGTCTGTCATTCCACTGCTCCATCAGACAAATACCTTCACTGACATTAAGGATTTTACTCATGTGAATAAAAGTTTGTGGACTCAAACTATGCTTCTACAACTAAAGACCTTAATCTGGCAGTGACCAAACTACAGCTCTGGAACCACAGGAAGAGGGACTGCTGGAGAAGTGGCTGCCCATGTGTATGTCATGTTCAGAACATTTAATATGTGTTCCAGGATACTGGGGGTGTTACCTGCAAGACTGTTAGCTCCCAAATGCATAACAACGCATTTACACCATATGGATTCTAAATTCCTTTCTAATATGGATGTTCATGCGTGATTCATTACTGTATTACTTCTGGACTGTTGGCTGAGAAATAGCATGCAATATTGCTATAATAATGTAAACTTATCTCTGATTTTATCAAGGATAAGAGTTCCTTTTTTTTGTTTATACTTATCAGACCATAAAGCTGAAATATTAGTGTTACCTTTTACAATAACTAATTAGTAACCAACAATTTTATTTTTATTGCCTTGAGTTACACTGTGTTCTTTCGAAAGTGTTATATGAACTGAGTTTTTGTACTTTCCTTAAAGCTTCAATATCTTTTGGATGTGTCATGGGGTTATTTACCAAATTTCGATTCCCGGTCAGGGAACCAAGAATGTCATGGTTTGACACCGGCC
>VXBU01002346.1:52292-75028 GCA_013400315.1 Bombycilla garrulus
CCTCACTTCCAGGGGTGCTATTTTCCTGCCCACTAAAATGTCAATCAATCTCAAACCACCACAGATGACAAACTTTCACTTCTATATTTTTAATCTCCTTTTATCTAACTTTTTACTCTGATTTTTCTCTACAGGCGTACATATGTTTACTCATTTATTTAGATAACTTTTGATCGAAATTTGCATTTTCACAAGGACAGCCTAATACTTTTAGATGGGTTGTGTTTGCTTTCCTAAAAGCCATTTTAATGACTGGCCCTCTCTCATCCCCCTTTAAAAATAATGAAACTCTCCATCTAGGATACAGTTGTGATCCTAGGAGATGAACAGATTAACAAAAAAAAAAAAAAAAAAAAAAAAAAAAAAAAAAAAAATTTACACCCATTGAAANAATAATTTACAGCCATGTCAGATAGCTTTGATAGTCTCAGTAAACCATACTTCTGAATGACTCAAAGAGAAAGCTCAGGTGCTGCAAAGACTGGCTTCTTCTTGGAAATATAATTTTTGTATCTTAAAGTTACAGACAGAAGCTGAAGCAGTGCATAGGATGAGCATCTTGATTAGAGTATTTTGATAAATTTTTGTCTACCTGTGGAATACTTTGATAAGTTTTTATAACATTTTGCAGAACTTTTTGCTCTGCAAAAATTCATGGCCTGTTTTGTCTCCAAATCAGAAACAGAAATGACTGCTTCCTTTTTTGGATATTTGATGTTTGGAATAAGGGCCTGGATTTTCTGCACCATGGAGAAACCTTTAAAGAACCTCTGCTCCAAATATTTTCCTTCTAGCATATTTAAGCTTTGAAAATGAATAGGTGGCAAGGGCCTTAGAGCTATCTGTTTACAAACCAAACAAAAGGTAGCAGAGGCACATGAATTATAAAAGCTCATCAGAAATGCACAACTGGAAAGTTCCAATAGAGAATTTTTTTTAAAGTTAATTACTTTGTACATACTGAGATTGCATTTATTGGCTTTCCTTAATAATATTACAGTTGAGCAACAAAGCTGTTTCATTTCTTGAAAAAAAGAAAAAAATTGTAAGAAAGCTTTTTAAATTACAAAAACCTAATTCCCTTTCAGTTAGTTTAAGGAGCTAAATCAAGTGTAAATCTCACCAATAAACTCACTGCTTGCAGATAAGTCTTAATCCATTCTAGTAGAGCACTGCAATATTTAATCTTTTTTTTTTTTGCCAATTTGCACCATTATTTATGAATCACTAAGTGTGGAGAGCTACAAAGCAACTGTTTTTGATTGCAGCTGTTTTTTGGAAACATATCTTGCCGGCATCAGAGGCTTCAGTTAATAAATAATAATTTCATTTTCTACCCAGTTCTTGCTATTTTTTCCCTATTTTATGGTTCATGGAAGGCAGAGTGCTGCCACTGTTCTACCATTCCAGCAATGTATGCAATATCCTAGCATACAAATATATAATAGAAATACTGCTTGTTCAAGTTAAGGTCATTGAATTGTTTCTTTGTCAAACTTCACATATTTTTATATTTTTGGTCTCCCAAGTTTTTGATTTACTACCTAAACCAATAAAGCTATCTGACTTCTTAATTATTTTTCAAATTTCTTTGGCCATTTATAGGATACAGTACTAGTTTTGCAATCTGGAAATCAGTTTTATCAACTACGTAAAATACTTTTAAAAAAAATGAACTCTGTCAGAGAATTCTAATAGGTTTATAATGGTATTAGTTTAGAGTTGAACAGGTTGAAAATGTTCATAAAATCCACATTGCTATTGGAAAGTGCTAGAGGAAGCATCTTCCTTTTTAGTGCATTTTTGTTCAGCAGTACCTACAAGACATTCAGTGCGCCCATCACCCTGGTACTGGTTGTAGGAGCCTAAAGCCTGCGTAGATTATGCATTAAAACCTTGCAGTGTCTTATGATCTCTGTTTCTTACCCTTGCTGCTCAGTAAGTATATTCTATGAATACATGTAGACACAAATTAATAGCAAAATAACTCCTAAGCGGAACATAATTATTTTATTACCAATTAATACATATTTTTCCCAACATTTAAGTAAATTATTGATTACAGCAATTAAAAAGTCTTCTTTTCCCAAAAGATGTTTTATATTAGGTAGCAATGTATTAGTAAAGATATTTTTGCAGAGGTGCCTACAGGTACCCTGCAGCCTGGCTGCTGCTGGGTGGTGGCAACACTGGGGCTTTCCACAGCTGTCTGGCACTCAGTGCCTGTTCCAGCCCCCGCTGCTGTCCCCTGAGGGCTGTGTGCGGATGAGGGGAGTCCCAGTTTGGGTCACCCCATGGGTCTGTGGATGCTCAGGGAAAGGCAAGAACTTGGTGCTGTCAGAGCCATTCAAGTTGGAGTGCTTTGGTCTTTCTGGTTTTGCTCACTTGTCAGGTGAAATGTCATCTACAGTAATTGCATAAATGGTATTAGTTAAAATTCTTATCTAAGCCTGTCCATGATATTTCAGATGAATAAGTGAGTTTATGTACTCTCTATGACTTAGTGCACATATTCATTGTCAGTGCTGTGTACTTGTACTTAAAAACAACATATCGCTTCCATGATTTTTTTAGGATTCTTTAAAATAAACGTTGCATATTGTTGAATTTTGTTTGTACGTGTTCATTAGTAATTTTGAATTAATGACTTAACAAATTTCATGTTGCAGATGTAAAGATAAAGCATTTTTAACATTTTTTGATCTGTAGACACATCATAAATCTTATGAAGTCCTTACATAGGTCGAATTATTCACAGGTTTGCTTCTTTCAGTTGATTTATTAGTTAAATTATTTTTTACTTAGATGCTTGTTTATCCTTAATTATTCACTAAAAGAACCCCTTGCACTAAATAATCTTTAGGATTGATTGCTAAAAAATAAAAATACAGCCTAAGTATCGGACAAAATATGTCTTTGTGTAACAGTATTTGTCTGTGCAGAGTAAATAAACAAATTATTTTTAGTAGGTACATGCAGTTTTTCAATTTGATAGCCGCCTTTGCCCACGCTACCCATGCCTTGTGATTCATTGAGGTCTAAAAAATTGCTCCCAGAACATCTGATACACTGTTTTTATCCAATTAAGTCAATAATCACAGGGATTTGGAGTTCTCCATTAATACGTTGTGGTACAAAAGTGGTTGATACTAACCTGTCAGCTCAAGTGGATTAATAGCTGGATGTCATTAGTAGGTTGTGGAAACGCTCTTAATCCATTTTAGGATGAAGCCAGACAGGTTAGTTTAAATAATCTTAGCTGGGTTTCAATTAGCCTAAACCCATACTATGTACCAGTATGATGACATACACATATGTCTTTTTAATCTATATTTACTTCAGCAGTTTCTTTCTCACATGAATTAGTCACCATCTCTCTTTTGAGAATAAGCGCCCTCCCATGTCTGTCGGCTGAGCTGTTCCATGCACACATATCTGCCCCCATTGCAGTCAAGTTATCAAAATGCCAGTATTAGTTCAAGCTGTTTCTAAAATTCATTATAGGGAAGGTTATCATAAAGGCTATGTGAAATTACATTTCAAAATATTCATTCATTGTTTGAGCTATTTTAAATTTTCTCCTGGCTTCTAAAAAGTTACTTTTGACAGAATTAAACTGCATTTAGATGTTACAAACTATAGGGCAAGATCTTTGCCTGGAATACTTCTGTGTGCCTCCATAAACGTCAGTGGACCTATACTGATACACAGTAACTGAAAGTGGAGCAGAAGCATTGTAACAGTGGAGAGCGCATCAAAATGCGTGTTCCACAATCTAAATATTTACGGAACAATATGAATTCTTATGTCCCCTAATTAAAACTACTTTACCCTATAGTAATTGTCAAGAATAATTTGCTACTCAAGCAATTTACTGTTGTCATTTTGGGTAACATTCCAAGTTACTATCCCCTTATTTACTAAGGGAAAATGTATTAGATGCATTCTGGTCTCCCACATCTCCATACAATCTCCCCCATAGTGATGTGACATGGCCACACAGTTAACACTCTTACACTCAGAAGGCAGCACTTAAGATAGCTCAACCCTTTTGATTGATGATGGATCTCCTCTTTAGGCTTGTCTCCTTTCGTGCCCACCACCAGACTCAATCTATTTTTTCTGTTACTGCACAACAATCACTCGGTCACAAACCTTGTCACCATTCCTTGCGGAAACTGGGCCTTGGGTGTAGCTGCTCTGCAGCTTCTCAACCATGTACACCTCAAGTCCCAGAAAGGGAAATGGTCACCGAGGAGACATCTCAAGAAATAGCTCAGGCTGAGTCCCAGCTATCCTCTACACTGTTAGATATAAGCCAGGCATGAGAGGTTACCTTTTGCAAACTCTTCATCCCTTGAGGCTCAGCATTAAAAGGTACCTAATGTTTAGTGTTTGACAGTGTTCAGCATAAAACAGCAAAGAAAGCAAAAATCCTAAATCATTAGTATAGCACTAAAATTTCGTAATAGTTGATTGCTTTATAGCAGCATAGACAGGTATTGAATGGATTCAGGAGAGGGACAGAAAGAGAAAGAATGACTCAGTAATGTCATCCTATTTCATGGACTGATGCAAACAGTTCCTAAATTACAACTTGCTGTTGCAAAGTTTCTGTCCTGCTGTGTGTTTTCTGTCCTACTGGAAGGTGATTCCTTTAAATGAATAAATTAACACTTTCTGATTATAAGTACATAAACAAAAATTTGGAACCATATCTGACATCAAGAAGAGGGAGTTTTTTTCAGTGATCATGGTTCTGGGAGCCAACAAAACAGTGGTGATGGTATGGAACTGGACAAGGTAAAGCTCCCTTCATTTCTCATTCCGCATGGAAATATTTCTCAGCATTGCAACCATGACCAGGTGATCCAAAACACAATGAAGCCTGATTCCTCTGGAAGAATTCTGCAAATGTCAGCCCTGCAACCATTATCCATCCCTTTTGGCCAGTTAGTAATGAGAGTCAAATTGCAAACATTTATTAGCCCAACTTACTTTTGTCAAGGGGAAATGCAAATTTCTTATCCTCAGTAAAATATTTCTGCAACTTTAAAAAGCTCTTTTCTGCTCTAACTCTGCAATTTCACCGTACCTTCCTCCCTCTTCTTTAACATAACTGGAAATAGAGAATCAATCTAAGAATCTTCATGATTTATTTTGGTCTTGTATAATTTGAAAGGTAGAACAAATTTTAGTAAATTCCATAATTTTTAACAACTTTCAGAGATAGAAAGGTTTGATTTGTTAGAAAAAGAAAATAAACTAAAATGTGCTTATCAGTATCTCTGTTCTACTGCACAGTTCTGCAGCAATTCCTTTGAATTAACAGATGGGGTGAGTTATATAGTTACAGTACCAAATTTCAGCATGCAAGGCCTTGACGCAATACACATTGTTTGAGATTCTGTTCATGCCTTGTATTCTATATCTTTTAGAGTACTCTCCCTTAGAGCACTGCAACAGTGCTTAGAGGATTTGTAAAAGAGGTTCTTGGAAGTGAAATAAAGCAGTACATATAATATTTTTAGGGTAGGGATTACTTTTTAGTTACTTCTGAGGAATATAACAAAGTCTGAAAAATATTATGCCTCATGCTTACTGAGACAGAAACAAATTCAGTCATTAGATGCTTTTATTCTGAGAATAGTACACCTGGATCTGTTAATCCAAATGACATTGCACTGAACATCACATTTATAGTCTTTAAAAATGTTTTGTTCTTTAAGGTTTTCAGTACATAAAAATACAATGGAAATTAGTAAAAAGCCTGACACAGAAATGAGTTTACAGTTTACTTGTTTACATTTTTTACTTAATGTAAAAAGTAAAATGTTTTCAATCTCTTGGAATGCAGTTAATGTTTATGGTAATATTATTATGGCTGAGTTAAAAATACAAGAAAACAAGACTTTTGCATTTTTTACTACATCTTTTTAAGCAGTGTGATATCTGTCAGCACTGATGTATGCTTATACTCCAAACAGGACACAATAGTTTAGAGCACAAATACTCTCTTCTTTGTCATTCCTGGTTCTGTGGTAGGCCAGCTTCACTCTGGACTATGTTTACTGGGAACCACACGTCCTAAAGATCATGATGCTGAGATATCCCTATAGCTTTAGGCTATGACAGCAGAGTTCAACTTAGATTATTGGTTTGGGCATTTGGCCAATATTGCTGGAGCTTCTGGCAACCATACGAGGCAAAGAAATAAAGAGAAAGAAAGGAGTCAGTAATGAACCCTTGGGATGCAGCAGAAATTAGCAACAGTGAGATGTGAATGAAAAAGGTGGAGAAACACTACTATGCTACATATTTTATATGTGTTCTCAAATTTCTCCACTTCATACATAAAAAGATATATACATATTTGCATGCATGTATATTTTTAGGGATGCACACACACAAGCTGAAATAAGTTGCTGTATAAACATTAATTTTGCATTCAAAGTCTAGAGTATCAGATGAAATTCCAGCAAGGGTTTTACATTAAATTCCCTGAAAAGTGTGTTGGTAGACATTTTAGAGAGGAAAACAAAGTAAAATGGATATACTGAGCTGCTTCGGTTTGCCAAGCTATTCAATTCTATTCAGGACATCTTAGGAACACATAAATAAAGACAAAGTGAAAAAATATCCAAGTGCTTTCAGATTTAAGGAAACAACATACGTCCCCCTGCCCCAGAAAGCAATTATTTAATTTAAGAATGCTTGCTGGCATCAGTGTTGATTTTGCTGGTAGACAGTGAGTAAACAAGCTTTAATGCTGTCTACAATATAAACCTTTAAGCCTAAAGTCTTAGCTTGCTGCTGTCAAATTCAAGGGCAAAGCTCCAGTTGACTTCACTGGAACAGGGATGAAGTATGGGACTAAATAAAGTTCAAGCTACCTTGAAATTTATTGCACAGAGATTCATTTTTATTGTTGTAAATATTTCCTACATACCACTTTTCTCTACAAAAGGAGAGAAATTTCTGAGCATCTATTTAGCATTTGTACATTATTCAGTGAAGCAGTTTCTGTATCTACCACCAACTTAATTTTTTAGAATCCATGCATGTAACTTAATTCTATTTGGTTTGACACTATATTTTGGAATTTTAGCCCCAAATTGCAGATGTTTTCAAGAGATGCATAAGAAGAATGAAAGTTTCAAGTTTACCAGTTTCCCTTATAATGCCTGCTAATCCACTTAACTAAATCCTTCTTTCTCTGATAATTTGCCTTATCTGTTCATTTTTAATTGTAAATCAACGTTTGCTGGTGGAGCTTATAAACTTTTTCCCCCACCCTATGTATTTTACCATGCTGAACTAATAGTCTTTGAATTTCTTATATATGTTAATTCCTGACTAACTTTATAACCAGGGCTGGGTTGCTTCTGCAGTTACAACTTTGTTTCCATTATCACTTATCCCAATTCTAGTCTAGTCTTTTAGCTATACCTAAAATAGAGTAATTTCTGTAGCTTTAAATCAAAACTAGAAGTAAGGAAGTCCACACACCATGTCCTAGGGTGCTTATTCAGTTCGTATTTCTTTGTGGTCTATTCAGCTATTAATTGACCTTTTCCTTCCTGTCAACTATCCCTTAGGAACTGTCTGTTAAAATAGAAACCAATGTAAGAATTGCTTTCAGTCTAATCACAGTACTTTAAACAATGGTACTTTATAAAAACTTACCTTCAATTTTGGAAACTGAAGTTTACCCATCATCTGGTTTCATCAGTGAAAGCCTGAAAACAGAATTCCTTTTCACTAAAAAGCCTCATGAAATAGCAGAAAAAGTGGTGCTTATTCCATTTACCTGAGAAACTAGATCCTTCACTTCTCATGAATTCAAAATGTTCATTAATACATATAGAAGTTTTTGATCTGTGAAAATTGCAGGACAAGCCCCAATATACACCACTCTACCATACAGAAGCATCAGGCTTGCCCACAACCATAATTGACATATATCACAGCATACATCATAGTTGAGATGGACACGATACACTTTGGAGAACTAAACTTCCCTCAAGCAGCTTCTCTCACAGCCTTCTGTTTCCTTCCACAGGCAGCATCACACAGCCTTCTGATTTCTTCTTTCTTAGCAGACTAAACTTTCCCAGGTAGCACCATAAGACTAAACTTTGTTTCTGCCGTTATTCCCCAGGCATAGGAGTACAAAACACACATTAAGTTCAAACTCTACCCTCAGGCCACAACACACAGTCTTCTCATTCCTTCTTCCTTCGGCATGACCAGCAAACTCCCCTCTGTCCTTTCACGCACACCTAACCCTGTTTGTCCCTCATATGACATCTTACCTTCTCTATCCCTGATCCAGCCACCTGACCCTTCCTCCTCAGCACAGCCAACAAACTGACTAACTCAGAACTAGCTAACCCCCTCTTTTGTAGGGCTTATCCTTATTGGTTACAGCTGTGGCTTGTTCATAATTAGTATAGCTGCCCACTCAGAAGAAAGTTAACTGAATGCGTTGTTCCTCATAAGAATAAATAACTGACCTGATATTTGTCACTCAGAAACATAAATAAAAGAGATGTGTTACAGGCACTGTTATAAGTTACTTAAAAAAGTCTTAAAGTAAGTTAAACAAAAAGACACATGGGGTTTTTAGTATTGCTCTTTAAGAACGTACAGAAAAGAAATCAAGTTTAAGAGCCTTATGTCCCCTTCTTTTTTTCTGAAACAAAATATTGTTCACTGATTGATATAACTAAATGATAGAGGATCTGAGGAGCAAAACATTAATTAGAAATGAGACATCTAAAATATCTAGGAGATTGGAGACAGCATAACAAGTATGCACAACATGGAAGAACAAAAACAGGGCACTGGACCATTCAGTTGATGAGCCCTTGAAATATGCCTTTACTTACACTTTCTGAGTTTAAGCAATGACATGTACTACTTTTCTTCAGCGGGAAAAAAGACTGGAACAATACCTGCAGGGTCCATCACTTCCTAGCACATGATCTGGTCTAGACAAAGATCAGCATACAATATATTGTGCTGGCAGGAGGATTGTTGTTCATCAGGATGTTTGCCTTATCTGGCTTAGTGAAATTCTAGTTCAGACTGAGATGTTCAAAACACCCTTCCGAAGGACCTCAGTATGGGTAGCTGTACCAACATCAAAATAGCGGCAGTCCTTAACCCCTAACAAGCCACAGCTGTGTTCAATAAGGATGAGTGCTATAAAAAGAGGGAGTTAGTTGCCCCTGGTGCCATTTGGAGTCTGCTTGCTATGCTGTGAAGAGGAAGAATTAGGTGGTTGGGCATGTTCAGTTTTTTTTGTCCTGTTCTGGTCTACCCTTGTCTTTCTGTGGAGGAAGAGTGGGAGAGAGCAAAGGTGAAATTAAGAAGAGTGTGTTGGGCAACTACACAGGAAACATTTTTAGCCCATTCAAGCTACATAAATTACTTGTCCTTTGCTATACACTTTTCCAAGTGTCACTTAATTAAAATAAATGAGAAACATTCAAGTTAAATTTAGCATAACAAATTGTATTAGCCTCATGATATGATAAGAACATATACTGCTCTTTCCAACACTTTTTCTGGTGGATTTATTTTGTTGTGTGAACATCATCCTTGCCCTTCACTTTAGGAAAGGAATTTATCTTATGGCTATCTAAATCCTTTGTGGATAACAGAACATTTAGAGAAATGAATTTTATTATGCTGTCTCTATAACAGAATTTTACTACACTGTGCTTTGTGAAGTGCATACATGTAAAGCATTGTAAGATCTATAAATTTGGAGAGGTTTTGCTTGGAAAGTACTTTGGTCACAATTGAAATATGTATCTTCCAATCCTGAGAAACTAGGGTCTATCTTCCTTGTAAGAATAAAAGAAGAAAAACAACCCCTGCTTATTGCAGAAGTAATTTATCTGGATTACAAATCAGGTTTTTATTTATAAATTTAGGACATGCTTTTGCAAAATAATTATAAAATAGTCTCATAGCTGCAGGGTTTTATTTCTTGCACTATATTGTCCCAGTAGATGAATTTCAAACTTTCCTAGTGTACTTACAAAAATAAAATGTAGCTGTTTAAAAAGATAAAAACTTATCAGATACAGAGTTTAAGGTCACCTCAATAGAGTGGATTTTTAAACTCTGGCATGCCAAATAAACATTTCCTATTTATTTTTAATAAGTGCAGATTCCTAACTATATTAATAAAGATTATTTTTTTTCCTCTTTTAAGTCCTTTATTGCAAATTTTGCTATGAAAAATGAGTACATTAGTTTAGGAGGAAAAAGGAATCAATAGACTTATGTGCTTTGACCTATGTATCTGCAAAAAGTCAATTGGATGGAGAGAAAATATCGTTAAAGAATTCCTCAGTGCTTAAAAGAAGGCAGCTACTTGATAATGTGTATGACAGAAAAATATCTGGTTTAGACTTAAATTTGACTAATTAGGACAGTATGAATTACACAGTATGCAAAACATGCTTAGAATCAGCAGATACATTGAGAATTATATGTTGTAGATGTTGATTTGCACTCACTAGTTATAACTTATATTTTAGTGTCTTCTGATATTTTAAGATGTCTAGATGGCCCACGGGGAGTAGGGTGCTTTCACAGGCTGATACACAAACTCAGGAAGACTTTTCAAGGAGGCTCTATAGTTATCGTTTCTATCCCTCTGGCTATGTAGAAAATTTAGAAGTTCAGTCCAGAAGACTTAATTCAGGTGCCATCTAAAATTTAGGCAATGCTAGAAGCCTGAGTAAGATCAAACAACTTCTAAGAAGTAAAAGAGGTTCCTTAGGAGCCCTATTCCTCTTAAAAAACCCCCAAAAACCAGAAGCCACTAACCAAACAAAACCCACAAACAGCCAGGTAAGAGTCGTCTTTATCGTGCCAAAGGGGAATATGAATTTTACAAAAAAGGATTTGGCCACTCTGGAAGCCCAAAACAAGTGCACAGATCTTTACAGTCAGGAAAAGGATAGAGAGAGAAAACTGATATTTGCTCAGAAAAAGATCAATAGTCATAAAAGGAACCCTTCGTACTGACATCTTCAAATAATATAACATGCCAATTATTTTAACAAAGATAAAAATATGTATTTTCTGTTGAAGTCCATTATATCTAATATATAGAATTATGTACCTATGTTAATCAAAATAGTGTAAAGTAGGATAAATATAAACATTTAAATAAACTGTAGTCAATAAAGTCAATTTCCTTGGAATTGTGATGTGTGGTTTTGAGCCTGACAGTATTGATGAAGTTACTTTGACACATTTGGTCTCAAACCTAAAGAAAAAAACGGAGATAAGCCCATTCTTCACAGTATTTTTTTAATTTATGAGACAGTATTCCTAGTCAACAAACCCCTTTCTGTTTTGTTTTTTGTCATGCCACCACAAGTAGGCAGCATATTTACATTAACACAGAAGACAATTGTTGTGGGTTGACCCTGTCTTGATTCAAGATACCCATGAAAGCCACTCTAATACTCCCCTTCTCAGCTGGACAGGGAAGAGAAAATGTAACAAAGATTCATGAATTGAGATAAGGACAGGGAGAGAAATCATTCACTCACCAAGTACTATCATGGGCAAAATAGGGTCAGCTTGGGATATTAATTGAATTTATTAGTAACAAAATTAGAACCAGATAATAAGTAAAATTGAACCTTAAAAACACCTTTCCCCTACCCCTTCCTCCTTCCCAATGTCTACCTCCTTGTCCTTCAGCAGCTAAGGAAGATGGATAATGGAGGTTATGGTTAGCTCATAAGTTGTTTCTGCTTCTTCTCATGGGAAAGCCTTTCCCCTTCTCCAAGATGGGGCTCCTCCCATAGGTGATTGTCCTCCAGGAGCTTCTCCAGTGTGAGTCCATCCCATGGGCAGCGGTTCTCCACAAACTTGTGCAATTGGGTCACTCTTCCATGGGGTGCAGTCCCACAGACACAGCTTGCCCATGTCCCCTGGAGGATCACCAGTCTTACCAGGACACCTGCTGCAGTGTGGGTTCCTGTCTCCAGAGGCCTGCAGGTTTCTGCCAGGAGCCTGCTCCAGGTGTGGTTTCCCCTGGGTTTACAGCCTCCTCTCAGGCNCACAGACACAGCTTGCCCATGTCCCCTGGAGGATCACCAGTCTTACCAGGACACCTGCTGCAGTGTGGGTTCCTGTCTCCAGAGGCCTGCAGGTTTCTGCCAGGAGCCTGCTCCAGGTGTGGTTTCCCCTGGGTTTACAGCCTCCTCTCAGGCATTCACCTGCTCCAGTGTGGGTCTCCTCCATGGGCTTCATGTGGATCTCCGCATCCCCATGGACCTCCTTGGGCTGCAGGGGCACAGCTGCTTCACCGTGGTCTTCACTATGGGCTGCAGGGGAGACTCAGCCCCAGTACTTGGAGCACCTCCTCTCTCTCCTTCTCTACTGCCTTTGGTGTTTGCAAAGCTGTTCCTCTCACATGCAGTCACTCTGCTCTTCTCTGGCTGCCATTGCACCTCTACAATAACTTTTGGTTTCTTCTTAAATAGATTAGTGCTAGATTGTTCCCACCATTCTTGATTGACTTGGCCTTGACCAATAGCAAATCCATCCTGGAGGTGGGTGGCACTGGCTCTGCTGGACACGGCAGAAGTTTCTGGCAGCTTCTCACAGAAGTCGCCCCTGCAGCGCCTGCTACCAAAACCTGGCTGTACAAACACGATAACAAAAACTTACACTGTCTTTGGAAGGCTGTTCTGAAGATGCGCATATGGCCAAATTTGCCCTCTGAACAAGACTGGAAGCCTCTATGTGACCCAAATATTGCTGCAGGCTATTGGGTGTTATGTGAAACCAATGTGCTTAAATATACCCATTGACTGTATATGCAGCTCAAGATGCAGTTTTTGGATTTGAAGTGAGCTTTTCAGAAGACACAGAAATACTAAAGATATGATGTTCCCAAAACATCTGAAAGAACAGAGTGGTTATAGCCCTTTCTCACCAAGACACAAGCCTCTGTCCTTACTATGACTGGACACATAAATTATCTTAAATACTTGCTGTTCTAATAATTGTAATTTAGATGGAAAATATGCTATGCTGTGTGCAAGAAGTAGGATAAATTTGTCAGGGAAAAATGCTTTCTGAGATCAACAATCAGAAGGGGATCTTTTTCTCTACTCTTGACTTCTTTATTGTCTTTAGCCTGGAACATTTTGTTTTTAGTCATCTTGCTGCTGCTGATCTATAATGTGCCTAGACTTTAATTTTTGTCTTGTCACAGCTACTGCTTATATTGTACACTGTAGATCCACTATGTCTTTCCCTGATGATGTAAAATGCTCTATGTAGTTGTGATTATCACCTATATATACAAGTAATAGAAGCCTTTGGGGTTTTCTTTTCTTTTTTTTTTTTTAATTCAAGAGCATTTGTGCCAGCTTCCACTCATATGTACCACTTTCCCCTTCTTCAGACCCAAGCTGGCAATTCCCATCCTGAATAGCTTTAAAATTGCTCATAGCAATCAATGACAACTGAGGCATCACTAAAGAATTTCTCTTATCTCCAAGCTCCAATTTAGATCAGTCATTAAGCCTGAGTAAGCCTGAGCTGTCATTGCATTGTCCCTCATCACATGCTGTAAGCACAAAAAGTCAACTTCAAAATAAAATTTGATCTATCTCCTACTACATTTTGTAATGGTCTAGTATGTACAATAAAGTTTACTGAAATAGGACTGTCAATCTTTGGCACACAGGTACCTATACAGACTTTTTATCTGAGAAAGGCTACGCTACCTCAAATCTGATCCACATTAAATCATTTCCTCAGTTTTTTATGCTGTTTGATCTTGTTAGTGATGCATTCTACATTGCTGTGTAGAGGCTACTTTATATAAGCACACATTTTAGAAACATGAAATTAAAACATACATTTAAATATGAGAATGAAAACATCTAAGTGTTTAAATCTCTATTATATCCAACCTATGAAGAATATAGGTATTCTTCTGCAGTGTCTCTATAGAAGCTTTCTTTCTTTCTTTCAGACAGTATGCAGTCTTAAAAGTGACAGTTGCAATCCTCTGCTTAGGTTGTATTTCTGAATTTATACTGAATTTTCAACTGTGTCTTAAGATAATGTCTGAAGGTCTGGTCCATTTTTCAAATTATTTTTATTCTTTAGACTCTCTTTTGCTGAGCAGATTGAAGCTGAAAATAAAAATGTGTCTTGAATGTTGGTTTTTTTTTTGACTTTCTGACAGTTATTTGATTGTTTGGTTAAGGCCTAGTTTGAAAAAAAGTGCTGTAAACACTCATGATTTACAGTTTCTAAATGTTACAATATGCTTCAAATTAAATATTTATATGCTTCAAGTTGTTTTGGCATTTTTAGAAGATCCTAAATGCGGAATAAACAAGTTGGTGCATTCAAATGAAGGTTTTAGGTTGTATCAAACAAATGGTAATCTGCTGGATTAAACACATTTACCAACTCTCCTAAACAGGCAGGGGGGAAAGTAAGAGCAAACTCTGATGAAATGAAGACACGGAGGTCACTTATCTCCTGCCATTACAGGCAAAACAGACTTGATTTGGAGAATACTATTTGATTTTTATCCTAAATAGGTTTGGAAGGTGAGGAACAAAACCAGAATTCACAATGGAACCTTTACTCTCACTGTCCTCTTTTTTTTCTAGTCTCCTCTTCAATCCTTCGTTCTCAATTCTTCTACCCAGCAGCATCTGAGCAGTGTAGAGGGCTGGTGGGGATGTGGGTTATGGTTAGTACACAGTATTTCCTCTCTGCTGCTTGTTCCTTCTCATGTTTTACTCCAGTTCCTGGGTGGGTCCTCTCCATTGTCCTTCAGGGAAAACTTTTCCAGCAGGGGCTCAAGTTCCTCCAGGAAATATCTATCTGCTCCAACAGAGAGCTGCACTGTGTATATCTGCTCCAAGCTGTCCTCTCCAAGGGCTGCAGAGGGAATCTCTGCTCCTGATGCTTTGATTACTGCCTCATACTCATTTTTCTATAATCTGGATGTTTGTACTGGTTTCTCACTTTTTCTCCCCTCGCTCCTCTGCCTTTCCAGCATATTTGTCCTTTCCTATTTTAAATAAATGGGCTTTTAATCTATGAAATGTTCAGAAATATTGATTTCAGGAATGCCTGTGGAGTAAGGAGCTTCTCAATGTGAGTAAAGGCAGGATATGACACAAAAAATATGTGTTTCTCAGTGAAAAGAGAAAATGAAAAGATTATTATAGGATCTTCTCTAAGATACTTTTCTCACATTTTTCAGTCTCCCATTATAAAATATAGTTAATGAAATTGGCTGTGACTTTTAAATTATCCCAGAATGCTCAATATTTGTGTGGAAAAATAGGACAACATACAGATATATGATCGTGATAGGTTTATGAAGGTTTTTTTATTTCATAGCTGAACATATGCACTCAAATGCATTCATTTATCATTCCTTAAATTTCTTAAATTATATCTCTTTTCTTTTTTATGGGGCTGTTGGTTGTAGCAAGTTTTATCCCACCTTAACAACTGAAAAAGAACATTGCATTAGATGTAAACACAACCAGACACAGATTTTTCTGATTACCTGCTATGCATCTGCACTTATAGAAAGATGAACAAATAAAAAGGAAGTGACCTGAAAAGCTTTTAGATGAATATATGTTATTACATATAGAATACATAGAATACAGAACGGTAAATTGAGAGATTGGTTCTTTCTATAATGTCTGTAACCCAGCCGCAGTGACTGACACATTCATTCTTCAGCTTTCAGCAACGCCACAGTCAACCACAAGAAGATACCTTCATGGAGATGTATATAAATATATTTTGACTATGCAGCAATGGTCAATGCAGAAAGGGGGAAGTAAAAAGAAATGCTACCAAATTTTTCAGAAAATCTTGGTCTGGACTTCCATTAATGCTTTGAAAATTGTTTCACGTACTGCACTGCAAAAGATGTGATATAAATCTACAACTGGGTCCAAAAATGCTGTGAACAGTCTTTCAGAGATCTTGTTGGTTTTCTCTCACATTGCAGTTATTTAAATTTTTGATCACATGTTTTATTAATACAAACAAATATCAACAAACCCAGTCTCATTTTCATAGTTCAGACTTATATGAAAGGAGAATATTGAATTTTCAAAAGCATCCAGTGGATTTGATTCTTCTCTAAGGGTTAATCATTTTAGAATATGAAGCTGTAGAATATTTTCCCATTCTCATATTCTGCCTAAATGCTTAGGACTGATCACAACCAAGAAAAAAATGGAGTGGAGGATCCATTTTTATTACTTGTTCATTAAATATATCACTGTCTCAAAATGTTAAATGCTAGATAAAAAACATATTCATATATATTTCCTAATATGTTCTAACATACCTCATAATTCAAATAACTAGGACGTAGTATTTTCAAAGTATGTATGCAAACAGTCTAGCTTGTACAGCATAAACCTACCTGCAAGTGATCCTTTTTAAAAGTTTTTACTTCTAATTAAGTCATGTCATATTTGCTTTGACTAATGGCCTGAATCTTGCAGATCAATAGGTCTTTGGGAAATTCCAAATTTGGCTTCAATCCTTGCCTATGGAAGTGAAGCAGCAAACTGTGGACAGTAAGGCCTGAACAACATAACTGCATGCACTGTTTGACTTATCTTTTTTCAGCGCTTTAGCAAATGTTCTAGCTCTGTCAATTAACAGCATTCCCTGATTGAATCACTTTTGCCTTGTGAACTCTGTTCACACAGAAACTTTGGTGGAAAAATCTAGTTTGTGAGCAATCTGTATCCACTTTGAACAACAGTAAATGATGATACAGAGTGAAAGCATGGATCTCGCCTCAGACAGTCACGCTGTTTTGCTGTCTGGCATTCATTTCACAGTCTCAAATTCCCATATAGTATTACATGAGTTCTGAATCTGGTAAAAGGTGCTTAACTGATATCCTTGGGAAAAGAAATTGAACAACCATATCATTACAAATTCTTTCTGTAACAGAAAGAAACAAGATTTTGAATCTTGATTAGATGTCAGTCTCATTTAATTTTGGAGCAAAAGTAGAGCATTAGCCCAGGTATTTAAAAAACCTTCAAATTTATTCTTGAAAAATTTAGAACCCAAATAATGGAAATATTCAAAATGTATTTGGTTTAGCATCCCTTGGGCCATAAACAAACACGGTGGAAAACTAAATTGTTAATAGATAATTTGAAAATTTAATTTTTATATAAGCCCAGTATGTTTCAGATCCACAAGCTATCAGTAATTAATACTGCATGAAGTAGTAATAGAATTGCAGTGATATGAGTCCAGATTATCAAACTTCTAAAGAAGAAATATGAATAATAACTATAAATTGTTACCATTTATGTGCTTAGTTCCTTGTTTTATCATGTACTGTTATTAATGCTTAATCCTTAAACACTCCTATTTTATTTCAGCAAGCAGAAAATGAAAACATGATAATAATTACTGCTAATACCACTGAGGTAATTTAAAATGTTGTACTTTTTTATTGCTGAAACTAAAATTTTGTCTGTGGTTATTACTTGAGCTAAAAAAATAGTAAATATCTTACACATATATACAACATAAATTTAGAAATGATGCAAGCTAAAATGCACAGGATTGGTGTACTTTCTGACTGCTTTAGTTCAGTTTCTTTTGTGAGCTATTATAGGCTGCATTTTTTTCTAATGAAAATGTAAAATATGCATAAAAATAAGGAGGTTACATAATTATATTAATTTTCAATTATTTTTATTTAAATACATTCTGAAATATTCTCATTGTCATTCTAATGCCATTCTTCAATTCCAAAAGTACATGTGAATTAGATCCATGCCTAAATGAGGATTACTCACAGCTCTTTGCAGATACTATAAAAAGCTTACACATTACAGTTAATCTTACTAGCTAATACTTGCCAACAACATTTAGTAAGGGATTAAGAACAGATTCAGGAAGTTAAATTCAGAAAAAATAAAATCCAAAGCAAAACAACTCCCCAGAGGTATGAAATATTTTTATTATTGATATCAGCAAAAGAAGCAGTAAGTAGAGCCTGCTAAATATAACAAGCAAACCACACTGACTGAAAGAAAAAAAAGGTAATTCAAAATCTTTCTGCAGAAGCCATTCCAGGGTAGCTCAAGGACACAAGTGACTGACAAAGTTCAACACAGTGACCAGTGCTCACCAACACTTTCAACACCCAGGCATAAATAACCATGTCTGTTGTGTTTTCAACTGGTCTCTCTTAAGTGGCTGCTTTGATAAAATGTAAGTGAGCAGCCAAGAAAGGAGGAGAGAGGTTGGTATTCAGTTTCTCAATAAAAGGCAAAAAATTTTTTTTATAGATGTGTTTGAGACATTCCCACTCTCTCTTCCTATTATTTCCTGTTCTTATTTGTGAAGGAAAAGTTGACAAAGAAGAAAAGCAAGTTTCTTCTTTATCATCAAATTTGTTTTAATGTGCTTTTCCCTCACTTAAAACCTTCTAAATTAGTGACTGTTTTGTTTACACAGTGCTGACAATTGCTGAAAGCATTTAATCTCCTACAGCACAAGGTAGAATACAAAAGGAAATAGTCATAAAGGATTATTATTACTTTTCAGTTTTTCCAGTTCTTATGCTTTCTTGGTGCTACATAACAGCGCATCTTACATTACAGAACAAAGCACAATATGCAGAGTAGGCTTCAAATTAAATAATTATTTTAGATAGCTCTGTTTCTTCCCATATCTTTTCCTTCCGAGATAGATGGGCTTAGTAATGAGAAGCAGCCAAATTTTAGGTCCATTTTCAAATCACAATCTACTTTTGACTAAGAGGTTTCCATATGATCAGAATCTAGAAGTGAAAAGACGTCTCATCTTTCCTTTTTCCTTGAAAAAATTATTTATATCTAATGTTAACAACTGTTAGATACTGATCTGTCCACTGTAGAAGAGTACAGTGTATTGTAGAAGCAAGAACCTCTTAAATCTTAATCTTATGAAAATCGACATTTTCATGTTTGCACCGTAATATTGTTGGCACAGGGGAATATCTGCACATAGTTCTTGAGACATTTCCTTTTATCACTCAGCGAACAACTTGTGAATGTCCAGTCACCAAATGAAGGATCAAGGTGATTTGGAAAGTAAGAGGTATTCAAAAGGAGATGAGGACTGAACTCTAATCTGTACCCATATTCTCAAAGTATCTTTTACTGACAACCTCAAAAGGAAGGGAAAGCCATTATTTTCCGTCTCTGTGCAAAAGCGCTTGTGAGTGCATAATTACTTTCCTTAGGCAATCAGTTGTGATAACTTTTTTTTCTTCACCTTTCTCTTTTCCAGTCTAAATCTAAAATATACATTTTCTTTCTAGTGCTTACTGCCCTTCTAAGGCCTCCAGGGTAGCAGAAGGTAAGAAACACTAACAGAATAAGAAAAATCTTTGCATCCCTCATGTAGATCCAGCACATGCTCTCTGCATGAAGCAAGAAGAGGGGAATGTGTTACACCTTTCTCAGTAACTAATATTATGCCAGACCTGTTACAACTTTGTAAAACTACTGTGTGCTTTAGCTCTTCTTTTAGATGTCTGAAGACATCTAGAATACTAATTATAAATGTTTTTAATTTCATATTCTTGAACGAATGTGTGTTTTCCCAAATCTCAATTTTTAATAAGAAAACCTTACTCACCTTCTGCCCTAGTATTTGATTTCTAATCATCAGTAGTGTTTAGTTGGACAAGATTGTCTGTGGCCAGAATACTACGATATTCCCTTAGAACTGCCTCTCAACCTACAACAGTCTGGGGCCTTGTGTGTTTCTGAGTTGGAATTGGTATTTTTGTCTTTGAAAATAACATTAAATCTGCTGGGTTTTTTTTACAATTTGATACTTGGTAGTGGAAACAAAGCAGATATATTTACCTGAGGCCTAAAACCTTGCAAATGTATTCATTTTTGTATTCATCCCAGGCTATCTGGCATTTACTGAGCTTTCTGGAGAATATAATGGCTTATAATAGACACATTATCTGCTTAAGACTTGAAAGTTATGAAAGAACTAATGGGATTGTAACAAAGACCACAGTGGGAAAAGCAGGGAGGGAACATGGTTTACAGTGCTGAGTGGCAGCAGATATGTGACACACAGTGACTTCCAGTTTGTAATTACTGCAGAGTTCAAAACTAAGTGGTGGCTGAAAATCTTTGTCTCCTTACCATATCACAGCTATGAAGGACAGCTCCTGCAGAAAGCAGGAAGACCCAAGGATAGCATGTGACACACTGAAGTGCCTTTCTGTGGCTCTGAGAAGTATCTTTCATCTTACACAAAATACTGTTTATTTCCTGGTGTTGTAAGCTTGCACATATTCATGGAGTGAATATAATGCACGACCATAAAACTGGTAGAACACAGTCCATGATGAATTCTCCCAGCAATACTAAATTCTGCATAAAGAGTTCATTCCTGCGCCTTAGGAAAAATTTTGAGTGGTTTTTGTCCAGTCGCCTCTGAATTCTCCATCTGTTTGAAATGATCATTAATATTTGAAAGCCAACTCCTTCTTTTTCTACATCATCCTCAGTAGCAGTAAAGACCACAAAGAAGTGTAAAGTAAGAGGATAACCAGAAGCAGCTAAACTAAGTGAAATTCAGATGGCTGGCAATTCTTTCTTGAATTAAATATAATGTTTGATGTGCAAAATGAGGGTCAGCAGGCAGGTATAGCAAATCTGCACCAGCTTGGAGCTAGCAGAAATTGTCAAAACTTCTTTATTTCTCTGTTTATCTTTCCTGATAACATGACAACACAGAGATCTAGATTACTCAAATCATTGAAGAAACTGAATCTCTGTAATTTCCTCAGAGAAGTAGCCTAAAGGGGGATGCAGTACTTTTACTGCAGTTTTACTGCAGTCTTTTTCCTCTGCAGAGTGCAGAATGGTATGCAGCACTTGATGTTTTATTTCATCTTAAACAATGTAATTCTTTGGTACAGCAGCAATTCTTACCTGTCCTAATTGATCACAGACAATAAAAGTCTGTTCTTTTGGCCAGCACTTTGATAGAAAAGCTTCTGAGTTGCTGCAGCACAGTATAGTCAAAACATTTTAATAGATACTTTACTTGCTACCTCACATAGTATTTTAACTTACAAAGTTTTATGAATAAATTTTCTTAAGTAGATTCAACCTTATAGATACAAAGACATTTTGTATGCAAGCAGAAATCTGATCTAGACCACAGCCTGAATATTTTGCAATTTTTACAGATAGTTATCAGTGATTCTGTAAATTACCTGGAATTGTTTGCCTCAAAATTTTCTCATCACAATGAAATTTTTTGTCCTGCCTTTACTCATTAAAGGAAATTTAAACTAACATGCAAAAATGTTAAAGATGAAAGAAAAAATCTGTATAAAAACATGATCTGTGTAGAAAATATTTTGCTGTTTCAAGCTTCTTTTTTTTCTTTTCCAAATGCAGAACAAACCACATGGCCATCAGAGTCAAAATAACAAGAAATAGTTCAGAAATTTTTTAAAAGAGAGATTTACTGATAGTGCTGGTATCAGTGTGAAAATTTTACTCTGTATTAGTGTAAGTCTTATTATGCCACTCTTTGTCTGAACTATAATAGCTGCTAAGGAGTGTTCCACAAGAACAAATGAAGGCTTCACATAAAACAGACACCCTAATCAATGGAATCAATAAATATATGTGAAAAAGTGGAGAAAATGCTTCAGGTCAAATGGATTCCCAGTGGGATATGTCTAAACCTCATCAAAGTGATGCTTTCTATCTCTGTAAAGTTCTGCTGTGACTGAAGGAAAATGACATCAAAATCAGTTGCCCTGTGTATTTGGAACCTCTGAAGTGGACCAGTCTAACAGGCTGGGCAGGAACTAGTTTCCTTGAATTCCATCTTGGATTCAGTAGCAGCTTGTCCTTCAAATCTCTTCATAGCTGTATGTGCTTACTTTCCCTGTAGGCAAGTATTTTTTCACTTTCTCACTAGGGCTCAAGAGAATTAAGTGAAATTATATAAAAGTGAACATGAAATCCTAGAAATTAGGAGTCAAAGTGGAAGAAACTTTAATTAATCATTTAGTTTTGAAGGAAGCCTCAGCTGTTTTTCCCTGATGAGGAACATATGTTTTTCTAAGAGGCTTTTAAAAACACCTAATAATGGCTACTTTGCAATCTCCCTTGGCAACCTGACCAGCAACCCACTCAGGAGAAATTTGTGTAGAGCTTTGGTTCGGAAAAGCCATGAAGTCTTTTAGAGTCAACAGAGGTTCTTCTGAGCAGAAATATATGAAAAATTCTCACTCCCATTCAAGCCCCTCTGCTAAGGCACATTTCATTTGGAAATATCAGTTTACCCTCATGCCAGAATGTGAAACTCAGGATGACTGTGGATAAGACTTTTATTCTTCTGATGGTTTTCTGCTCCATGTAGGCACTTCAGCAGCAGGGCAAGACAGCAACATTAAAAGTCAGGAAGGATGACCCTTCTAATTGCAACTTTTGACAAACATCCCGTCTGATTCTTTAAGCTTGTATTTTTTTTTCTTTTTTTAATTACCTATCCACTTATCTATCAATGTACAAATGCAAATTTATGCATAGTGACTTTTTTCCAGATTCTCATTCAGATTTTGAATATTCCAATAATCCCAATAATCCACTCATGCACAAAAAAAAAAAAAA
>VXBU01002346.1:83978-94939 GCA_013400315.1 Bombycilla garrulus
AGATGATAATGTTACTTTCATAGATTAGTGCTCCTGCTAAAAAGTTCAAGATTGCTGAAAATGAAGAAGAAAAATGTATCAAGAAAGAGCAGGGTAAGAGGATCAGAGGAACAGGAGGCTCTGATAACCTGCTGGAGTTGATATAGTTACAATGGTTAAGTATATTCGAGAGTTTATAGGAACACAGCTAGGAAGTTCTGAGCTGAGCAGAAAATGATAGGAAATAGAGATTGCTTCAAGTTTAATGTTACATTTTTAACATACTGTGAAACTTGGGTGATTTGTCCTCTGGACATTTAAGACTTTTAGGTCAAAGTTATGATTTCATAGTATTAGAGTNACATTAAATATTATTACTATACCAATAAAGGGGATATGATGTTCAAGAGTACACTGCAGTTATCTTCTGCGGTGCAGGAAGGCTGATATATGTCAAAGTGGGGAAAAATGATGAGAGGAGACTAGAGTTTAAAATGACAATTTTCTCTTCTGATTTTGTTGTTTTTCCACACAGGTTGTCACTTGGACTGCTGCTTCTGAATCTTCTAGAAGCACTTACAGTGCTCCTAATGCACTCCTAATTTTAGTGGCGATAAGTATACCTGACTTAGGGGGCTAGCAAAGTTCAAGACAAATGTTCTGAGGACTTGCTCCAAGTTGTCTTTGTGGCCCAAGACTCCTATGGCCTAGGTCAGAACTCAGGTCATACAAAAGAATAGGAGATAGTCTTATCTTATACTTTTGAAACCACTCTCTGAGTTATAAATCTTTCAATGAAAAGAGGCTATATAATTCTATGAGACATTAATGGAGACACACATTTTAAGGCTTCTCCCATTCCTTTTTCTTTCAATGTTTCTTGAAATGCATCCTGAACAAAATAATGCCTAGCATTGTAATCTGAATCATTTTCACAGGGCTGTTCTACCATGACTTTTGAAAGATTCACATAGCTAGAGAAGATGCTTCCAATCTATTGACAATTTATCAGTCACTATTTGGAAGAGAAAAATTAATTCAACTGTTAGAAATTGGCCAATAACACAGATAGGCTCTAGGCAATGTGTGATTAAGGCTGCTTCAAAGATGTGTTGAAACACATGTTAACAAGTGGGAGAGCCCTGTGTCTGTAATCTGAGAAATCAAAACCTTAGTTTCTGGAAGACAAATTGAGTAGATTTCTGGATCTGTGCCATGTTTGCACAACAGAGACTGCAAAGTGCTGCTGTTCACTCTATTTAGGTTCCAAAAAGCTTGACATTTGTGATATGTATGTAATTTTTATATTTTCAATTATATTGTTTCTCCATTGCTAAATAATTCAATCTGGATATATGCAGAAACACAACAATCTTTTTATCATACATTCATTCCTGACCTAGCTCAGGTTAAAAGCAAACATTGTTTTCAGTGCAAGAAGTTAGATTTCCATCAGGAGTTATCTAAATGACTACTTACATGATTTTTGTAAGCATATAGTCATGGCATGTGAAAAGAGAAGAGAACAGCACTGTGCTCTCATTACACACTGATCGATTTGCACCAGGAATTGATAAAATTTCAGTACTTCAACCTGATCAGTATGACTTGGCTGAAGGTGAAAAGCAAAGGTTAGCCCATCCAGTCTTGCAAACATGCTCATGGTACTGATTCTGGAACTGAGAATGGAAAATCTTTTCAAATGGCTTCCACTGGGCTTAGCATCAGGCCAACTGGACAAAGTCTGCAATGTTCTTACAATTGTGCAGTAGGATCTTACAGTTATGCTCTCCACATTTCTTCAGAATACTGTTTTCTCAAACACTTTTTTGAAAATCAAAATATTTAATTAATCATGCAATCATTGTCACTAAAATCTGACTTTTTCTGCTAATATGTGAGGCAGCAGAATCTGACTAACATCTCAGTTTTTACTGCTAACAGCAAAAGCTGTTAAGTGAAGTAGACAGAGTGACAGAAAAGGAAAAATGCTAGAAGCATATATAGCAAATAAGAATGGCATTTTGCCCTTCTTACATAAAAGCTTTATTGGATGTAGTGGAGAGACAAAGTATAAGAGCTATAAGGGGCCAGCTCATCTGATATAAATCAACATTGCAAGTCAAATCTCAAATGAGGATGTTGCAAGTTCATCTTGAAGACCACTGATATTTATCAAGTGAGTTTAGTTATTCTGGAATATAAAGGTGAAAAAAAGAAAATTGGGGACATTGGTCTGAAACCATTATGAATGACTGGAAATATTTCAATTTTTATCTTTAGAGGTAAAAATTTATACCTTGGAGATAACAGAGTTTTACTGTGCTTTAGTTATCAGCGAAGAGATTGCCATTTCTTTTTTTCATGAAATAAGGTTAAAGCAGTTTGTCTTTTAGGAGGGGAGTGGAGTTTGCCAGATTATGAGCTAGAAAATCCTTAAGTAAATAAAATCCTAAATATTTTTTACTCAGTCCTCTATTTTTAGGCATGTGTATGACCTGAATGTATGAGTGCTTTGATGATAAAGCCATTAAAACACAATGTGCTGTATGAAAACAAAGAAGAACATCTATATAGTTTAATTAAATTCCATAATCCAATACGTAATATTTTGCATACTTTTTATTTTATTAATTTTAATTTACTTACAGGTTTTCTAATTCTTAAATTAATTGTAAATAGTAGGGAAGGTGATTTGACATTTTAGCACTCAAATATTAAATTTAGGGAGATTAATAGAACTGGTTTCTGTTAATCACTGTTAAAGTGGTATCTATCTATCTATCTGAGTGGACTTACCAATTTCATAAAAAGTAACCATGTTATAAAAGACTGTGGAGTAAATTGTGAAGATCTATGCAACACAACCAATTTATTTATATGACCTGCAAATGAAATTAATATAGGAATTCATACATAGCAAGTCAAACTCACTGAATTTTAAAAGATTTTTTTCAGCTATGATGACTAATTATTTACATGGAAGAACAGTTATATTCTACATATCAAAGAAGAATTTTTGGGAAAAAATCAGGGAATTTAAAAAAACGCTTTGACAGCAGAAAAACTGAAAGAAATTATATTTTTTTCTTCATAAGGNGAATTTTTGGGAAAAAAATCAGGGAATTTAGAAAAACTTTTGACAGCAGAAAAACTGAAAGAAATTTTATTTTTTTCTTCATAAGGAGATATTTTCTAAGACAGAAAAGGTTGAAAAGTAATAGAGATTAGTCATCCTTATAAGGGAAGCTTAAAATATTCTGATAGATCTTGATAATTTTCTATGCTCAAATTTGGCATTGACTTTTTTTGAAAGAAAAAAAAAGAAGAAACCAACACCCAGACCCCAAGAGTAACAAAACCACTACACCTGTCTAATCCATTGTTCTGAAATTTTTGTATCAAATTCTTTTTGGACGACTTTCTAGAAGTTAATGCATTGACCTCATTGTACTTTGTCTCTACCTATGTGTTTATTAAATCATAAAAATAATCCAGTTTCATGCATTTTCACCTGTGTAATTACTGTTTTTTTTTATTAAAAGGTGTAAGATATGCTAAGCAATCTACCAGGAAGAAATATGAAAACATTTAACGTCATCTGTCGTGGGTAGCTTTATTACAGTTAATAAATTGCATAATATTGAAAATCCAAAAATGTTATTAACACATTTCTTAACACTTGCTTGCTCAGTATGACCCTCTATAAGTTATCACCCCCCGAAATGACTTACTGTATTCCTCAATTTCGTTTAGAGGAATTATAGGTCTAACAGAAAGAAGCAAGGAAAGAAAGGAGTTCAGCAGCAAAAGACAAACACTACAAATAACTGCTGTAAGAATGACACTGTTTATATCCTCATGGGGAATAGAAAGGTGAAGAATTAAAATTATTTGGTATTTTTATTTCTTAGTGGAAGACAGAAAGCTATAATGATGTGTGAAGTATGCTATTTCCGGGAAGAATTAGTCATACAAACATTTTCCCGCTGCTTTCTATTTTTTTTTCTTTTACATTTGTATTTAATTACTGTGGATATTCATTCAATGAAAGACACTGACAGTTTAAAATTTTCCTGATGCCTGAAACAGTAAATTTAATTTTTTCTTTATTAATAAAGCAAAATTCAGAAAAATTTTGTGATTACTTATCAAGCTTTTTTACATTGGTCTGAATTTGGGTCTCTCAAAGGTTTGTGACAATATTATCAAATTCAGTGGGAAAATCCACTAAGTCAGTGACAGGTTGCTGTGGTGATCAATACTGATTTAACAGTTTTTCAAGGCCTGCAAGGATTTGGGCAGGGGAGGGACATACTGAATAAAGTGACTAACAGCAGAAAGAAATTTCTAATTCTTTTATAATAATTAAAAAAAAAGGCATTCAGTAGGAGAGCATGCTCACCAGCTACTGGCAGAAAAAATATGCTAGACTGGACTCTACTAAATTTCAAGCATTATTGGAGACAGAAACACTCTATGTCTTGCCTGAAATTAGTTTCTGAAAAATAAAGCATAACGTTCAAGTATATTAATTAGCTGTGAAGTAATATATTTGAGTTGTTTCAGATAGATCTCAAGAACTGGAAAAATAATTGCAAGTAATATTCTTTTCAGAGTATAACCCTCTATGTTTGGATCACTGCAATCCTATGCTGGCTCTTCTGTTTGCAGGGAAGCATGAATGAGAACTGTGAAATACACCAATTTTCTTTGCTACTGAACTCTACTGTTATTCATCTTATCTTCTCTGTGTCCTCTCCATTTCAGAATTCTGGGTATGCCACTATTTTTAAATATGTTGACATTAATTAGGATAATAAAAACTTTTAAGAAGGAACCAGGAATAGATCGTTGTACATTTTATAAATCAAGAAAAATACTTTTTTAAAGTAAAATAATACAAAGCATGCAATAATAGGAAAAAAAATAGAGAATTTAGAAGTCTTCTACTTGTTGGCAGCTGACATTCTAAAATTTGGTGAAAAGAAATGGAAAACTGCAGTGTTATGGTTTAAACCCAGCTAAAAACTAAGAATCACGCAGCCACTCACTTGTTCCCTCCCCTGAATAAAATGGGGAGAGAATTGGAGCAGCAAAAGTGAGAGAAAATGGATTGAGATGAAGACAGGTTGATAGGTAAAGCAAAAGCCACACATGCAAGCCAAACAAAACAATTCATTCACCATTTCCTGTGGGCAGGCAGGTGTTCAGCCAGCCCCAGGAAAGCAGGGTTCTGGTTCATGCGATGGTTACTGGAGAAGACAAATGCCGTCAATCCAAATGTCCTGTCCCTGTCCCCATCCCTTTTCCACCTTCTTCCCCCAGCTTTATACACTGGGTGTGACGAGAGATGGCTGGGGCTATCCCTGTGGTCACTTGTCACAGCTGTACTGGCTGTGTCCTGGTCCAGCTGCTTGTGCACCCCTAGCCTCTGTGCTGGTGGCTTGGTTCAAAGAGCAGAAAAAGCCTTGATGCTGTGCAAGACCTGCCCAGCAGTAAAAGAAACACCCCTGCATTATCAACACTGCTTTCAGCACAAATCCAAACCACGGCTCCATAGTAGCCACTGTGAGGAAAACTAACTCTATCCCATCATAACCCAGCATGTTTCGGAACACAGCAACATACTGCATTGAAAGCTCCCATCTAGAGGGACTAATTTGGCATGTTCTGTTAAGGGAGGATTTCTTTGTATTTGAGGACAACTGTAATCAACCATCTAAATAGAAGAAAAAGGAAATAAAAATAGGTATTAGGTCTGTCAAAAGTGACTCAGTGTGGAATCACTGGAAAAAGGTGAAATAAAGAATATTTTCTAATACATATAAGCTACTCTATTAGAAGGGGAAAATGGAGTAGTATAGTTACTTTTTTTTTTAAAATCATTGAAGTTGCAGTTTGATAGGTTTTATTACAGAAGGCAAGCTAATTCAAGGGTTCCTAGAAATCTAATTACAATAAAACCTTTGTTTCCTTCAAGAATAACTTTTCCCCCTTGCTTTGCCTTGCTATGCCTTGCCTTCCTTTCCCTTTGCTTCCTTTCCCTCCTTTCTGTCTTTCTCTTTTTAGTCTATTTGCTCTCTCTCTCTGGGCATCTCTTATTGAAATAATATTTTTGTTCACAAATGGTCACTATGCACAACTCAGAGTACAGAAAGAAATATGATTATACAGTATTTGATTAGAAAATAACTCCATTTATCAAGCCATATTGAGAGTTTTGATTATTCTGAAAGGAATTCACAGAAGGATACGAGGAAATAAAAATATCAAAAGGAGGAAAACATTAAGAGAATCCGACAATGAAGAGTAATTTGAAGGAAGTTTATCAAAGTAACATGGTCTAGACATCTATGAAACCTTAATGTGTTAGCAAAACCACATCAAGCAGACTTATTAAATTATGCTGTAATAAACCTCAGCAAAAGAAAAACCAGAATTAAGACATATTTTTTATTTTTCCTGTGCTGCCTTTCTTCTTTCGAGTGCTCTGGGACTCATCTATGCATACCTCTTGAATAGTCCTAAACTCTGTTTTAGTATGGAAGACTTACAGAGCTAACCAACACTAATTGTACCTCTTGGTGGCATGGACATGACTGTCATAAGATCAAATTTGAAGGAAGACAAAAGAAAAATTATCCTTGTGTTACACTGAGTAATGTTTCTTATTAATTTTTAGTCTAGTTATCAAAATTAGGGACCCACCTATATGTTAGTTACAGTTTTCATGGGTTTTCTATGTTTTCTGTCAGTATAGCATGCACCATTTCTATGCTCTTAGTAACCTGACTCTTTCCCTCCTATCACTCTTATACAACTTGAGCACTGGCCACACATCTCGGGTGTTGTGAAGCGCAGGGATGCAGATACCCGAGTGTCCCGAGGCACAGTGTGTGAGGCAGCTGCTCTTCCAGTTTTTTGCCTTTCTCTGCAAAACAACTTCGTGTTTTCTCAGGGAAAAAAAAAATAGAAGAAAAGAGGGGGGAAAAAAAGTGTAGGTTTTTACTCTGCGTGTGACAGTAGAAAAGGCAGGAATCATCTATCCTAATTTACAGCAGCATGAAATGGAGCAAAAACTACCACAGGATCTCCATGTATTTCTTACAAGAGCACTTAAAATACACTGTGAAGCCTGCTCTGGATTACCCTGCTTCAGCAGGGGCTTTGGATTTGATGGTCTCAGGAAGTCTCTTCTGTCATAAATGATTGTGTGATTCAGTTACTTGCTTTTTAGAATCCTTTTCCAAAAGTCTCTTCCAGTTAAGCCCTATTTTTCTTCCCCACTGTTTTTTCCATCCTTTTACTTTAATGAAAAATTAATATAATACATTAATTTTGAACTTAATGACAAAAATAAAAATCATTCTACATTGCCGAGAATATGATATTAATAAATTCTGATTACACAGTAACTGATTCCATGTTTTCCTCTCCTAACTCTTAAGTCTCCATAATGATCTATTCATATTAATTTTTTGTTTGGTTTGGGCTTTATTCCTAATTTAGAATAGGGAGCTACTTTTCCTGTTTGTGAAAGTGCCATGAGTACTTGAAGCTCTGAAGAAATAAAACACGCTGCTTGTGAAAAAGTCGCTTCCTTACTGCAGAGTGCCAAAATCCTTTATTTTTGACTTAACAAGGCTTTTGGATAAAATGAACAATGCTGGCTGATGCCCAAATACTAATCAGACACACCTACATCAATTGCAGGCTAGGGTCATGATTCAAAGTCTGATTCTGTGTGGTGATGCCACAGGACGCAGCTCAGAAAGTACACTTTGTAAAGTTTACTCTTGCAAAATCCTAGACTTCTTTGAAAGTCTAAATGATATTTTATTAAAGCTGTTTCTGACCATTAAAATGCAGAAGATCCTATTTTCAGCTCTTTGCAGACTTCCAAAAAGACTTACTGTAAAGCTGTGAATCATAGACAGTGATCCCAGCTTTTTCACAGAAAAGTCTCAATAAGAAAACTGTCAGTGCTGGGTGTACTGTTCAGCTTTCACACTCATCCTCGGGGACTGCTGCTGCTGCCTGCTCACCAGTGCACACAGCACAAATGTGTGCTCTCGAGGGTTCCTTATTCCACATCGTGTGATTTTCTTATAGTGAACATGTGAAACTGAGCTCAGGTGGGAAGCAGGATTATAAATCAATCTCCACAAATCTCACTCAGATCCTTAGTTAAGGACCTTGGTTTTAGCAAGAGAATGCACATTATATTACCTATTCTGCAGCAGTGCATTGATGAGTAAAACAAGAATAATTATTTTTCATTTGTTTTCATATAAGACAAGGACCTTTAGTATTTCATTTTAGATTTTATTTTTAATCAAATTTTAAGCAGTTATATCTAGGAAGATTGTTGATTGGGATCTCTCTAGCTGCAAAATCCACTTGCAAATGACCACAGTGTACATTTTTTTTAGCTTCATATGCATCAAGGCAAATTTATTTTCACAAAGCACAAGACAAAGCTGGTTTTTTAAAAGATAATCTAAAGTTATTTGATGCTGATTCAGAAGAGTAAGACATGCTTGTTTTAGACAGTACCATGTTTTTCTGCTTGGTCCAGGTCCTCACAGAGATTAAAACTCATGCCAAATTTTCAGAATTTTGTGCTTCATCTGCCAGTGGCAGTTTCCTAATTTTGTTTCCTGTAATGTAAGTAACCTACAGCTTAAATTACAAACAAAGCTGGAACATGAGTATATATACTGTTCTTTTCACCATTATGGAAAAGCTGGACTGTACTGAAGACAAATCAAGGAGCATAGTGGTGAGTTCTTTCTAAGAAACCACTTTTTAGCAGAGCAAAGTGGAAAAGTTTTTACCCCAAAACGATATTGGAAAAAAAAATTTCTGTATTCCTGGGATGTTCTGTAGTACAGGACATATAGTGCTAATGCAGCATCCCAAGGGGCTATGCTTGAGGCAGCAGCTTTGTTAGCTGTCTTTTGTCTCTGTCCACAAGACAAGTGTAGGACAGGGGAAATACAGCTCATGTTCTGACTCAAAATGGACACAGGTCATCAGTTTCTTCCTGTTGCCACTTTTCCTACTGCTTGACACCACTGAGAAGAGCCTGACTCCATGCTATTGACACCTTTGCCTCACATAGTTATAGACATGGCGGAGGTCTTTTTCAATCATCTTTTCTTAGGTCTTATTCTTAATGTCAAACATAGAAGCTGAATTCAGGTTTGCTAGATGGAAGACACCTATCAAGCAGGTGGATGTAAACTTAACAGGGTTGTGTGCCTTAACTAGCAGGTGGAGTTAACAGTGCACTGCTTTTTGTGCAAGAAAGCTGATTAAAGTGTAGTTAAAACTAAAAGAAATTCTACTATAAAATACCTTCATGTATTTACTATATGGAGAGTGAAATAGGAGGTTATGTTGAAAGACTTGTTTCAGCTGATACAATAGGGAAGAGTATATCAGCCATCTGAAGAAGTGCCTGTGATATAGGAAGTGTAGGGTTCTGTTCAGACGTGTTTTTCTTTGCAGTACAGATGATCGTGATGACACAGACTAACATCAACTAAGAATGTGTGTGTACAGTACTGTATCCTTCTGCTGCAGAGTTTTGAATCTCCTGCAAATTGATGTATCACCTTCATTTAAAGATTTAACAGAAGACATAGCCTCCAGTCGTGAACACACTCCAGAAGTGTTCTCAGAAGCACTCTAATGCAACAAATACGATGTTGATGTCCTCCATTAAAAAAAAAAGTCAGTATGTACTATACTCACAGAGTTTGTAAAAGTATTTAGAAAGGCATTGGATGAAAAAAAAAGAATATATACAACATTTACTGGACATTTATATGGACCTATCTTTACAACACAAAATTGATTTAGATGGCAGTGGACTTTCTCTTACTTTCAAAAAAGCAGTTATTTTGTTTGATAATTTTATTGCAAAAATCCCTTATTCATTTCTCTGAACTAAAATTGTAATCATCTGCCAATTTTGAAAGACAGGTTGTCATACAAGAGATTATTTTGAACAAAACTCCAGAACAACTCTCCACTGAGGAGTTTTTTTCTAATTTCTTTAACTCTGTTAACTTACAAATTGGTAAAGTAATTAAATCACAGACCCATAGAATGGTATGATTTGGAAAGGACCTTTAAAGATCATTTAGTCATGGACAGGGATATATCTCAGTGTTTAAGAGTACAACATCTTCCATAACATGATCTAATTTTTTCTCAGCCCTGAAGTAGTCAGGACCCTAAGATAGATCTAATCAAGTCTCATGGACTTGTACGTGGTCTGTGGTGGTAATCTGATCTTTTCCTGAGATGGTTTGGATTTAACTTCCCAAGTCCCTGTCTTGAGATTCAGGGACTTAAAGGTGTGGGAAGAGAAATTGCCTTTGAAAACTGAAATAAAAGTGTTGGATTTCTCAGGCTTCTTAATGGCAATTGTCACTAGATCCCCCATATAATTTATTATTCCACTAAACATGGGATAGGGAACAGATTTCTCTCATCCATCCTAGAAAGGACCATTTGCATGAAAAACCCCACAACAAAATCTTTTCTGTGTTGTAGTGGTAATGCTACAGAGAATGTAATTTATTTCAACACATAAAAAATAAAAGCACAGGTAAGAAAATGTGAGCTGTTTTTGATCTAATTTTCATCACAGACTAATTCATAGTCGACATTTTATCCCCTTTGCAAAAAAGCCATATAATTTACTGATACAGCGACATAAGTGAATTTTTACTGATACAGGGACACAACTGAAAAACTGGCATATTGCAGGTTATATGTGTACTGCCCTGGAAGAAGTTACATAAATATGGAACACTTCTGTGTGCTGATAATGAAGCTGATTTTAAATGTCTACAAGTCTCTAGAAGAAAGGTGGTTGTTTTTTTGTTTTTGTTTTTGTTTTTGTTTTTGTTTTTTTTTGTTTTTGTTTTTGTTTTTGGGTTTTGTTTTGGTTTTGGTTTTGTTTT
>VXBU01002359.1:6132-16947 GCA_013400315.1 Bombycilla garrulus
AAAAAAAATCCCCAACTAGATCCTTGGGTTTTGTTTGATTAAGAAAGAAAAAAAAAATAATGCACTGAGGAAGTTATTCCTTGGGAATTATTGGCTCAGATCTAACAATTATTATTTCATTATTTTGTGTATAGTTCCTCCCAAGTTCTCTGAATATTCTCTTGTTTACATTTTATTTTTCTCCTCTTTACTTTCCTACAGAAATTCCCCTCCGTGTCAATTTATATTTAATGACTTTGGTTTAAGCTTTATTATGAATTCACATTCTTGGATTTTTTTTTAATTTTTTTTTTTTACAGCAGATCTTCCAGGTTAAGTTTATAGAATATTTTTCCAGGAAACTTTGAACAGCACATAGGCCCCTAAGTATCCAATGGGAATTCAGCCAGTTATGCTCAGGTTTTCTTTCCCTCTCCCCATCATTGGTTTTGAGCTTTATTTTTTGTGAGAGTTTTTTGTTGGGTACTTTTGTGGGTTCTTCTGTTTATCTGGTGGCTTTTGTTGTGTTTTGTTGATTGTTTGCTTGTTTGTCTTTTTGTGAATATTTTCCACTATGTGATTTTGAAATAGCTCACTGCTGGAACCAGCCTGTCACAAGAAGGTACACAGGAATTAAAGGAATATGCATGTGTTAGAGCATGGCCATATTTGGCAGATGTAGATGTGTGATAACCCCTCCCACAACCAGATGTGTGCATTCAGATCTGTGGAAATCAAAGAAGAAAATCTGGCACAAACTTCAACGCCCTTGAAGTATACCAGGCATCTGCCAAAATTGTCAGACTAAGCCTGCAGATCTTCAAAAGGGCTGCATTTGGCTCCATGTTCAGAAGTAGTTTACAGAGAGCCCTGCCAGNAATGTTGGCACAGATACAATCTCTACCTTGAAATTAGTTTTTAGGTAAAGACAATTTTATTTCAGCTCACAGAAACAAAAAAAGTTGCCATAGCACACAAGAAACAGATAGATTGGGAATGAAGTTTTAAAAACGGCTGGTACCAGAAGCTTCAGAGAAGGAGATGAATAGCACAGTTTTGCCAAAGGGTAAATTTCTTCTTAAGCCCTTATAGGTAGAAACTAGTTTATAGCCTGAAGCAAATGAACTTATATCCCTTCCAAAATTATTTATTATTATTATTCTAATTATTATTATTAGTTATTATCATGATTACTGGAATTTTCTATATTTATCACCATATAGTGTTAGGAAATGTCCAGATCTTTTCCTTTACTTTTTTGTTTTCTTTCCTCCCCTGAGAGCTTGCTAATGGATGTAATACAGAAATAATGGTTATAATTTGCAACTTAGAGAATTTCACCCATTTAGGGATATTAAAGCAGTTTTTCCAAAGACTATTAAATTTAGCTTCAGCACATCTATTTTGGGTCAGGTAAATATCAACATTTCATCCATAAAGGAATTAGCACAAAATGGAGATAAGGTCAGTTTTTCAGAGTAGGATATTTAATATTTGAAGACCGAAAGAGCCCATTTTAAACTTAGTTTACTTCCCTATGAAAACATGGAAGTTTTTTAAAGTTTTTTGAAGTTTTAGTGTGCAGTGGAGCCTTGGAGACCCTGAAAATCCTCTGCTTATTCCTGATTTCCATTGTGTTTTTCACACCACTGTGGTGTTTTGAAATCTCTCTTCCCTTTCCTGCTGAGAGAAGAGTAGTTCCTGCTCTGAGGAGTTTACACTTTGAATAGACAAATATAAAGAGTTTCAGACAATAGTAAAATAGTAAAAGACTGAAGCTGGAACAGAGGTCCAAGAGGTATTTCAGTCTGGTAACCTTCGCTAAATCAGTAGGCTAAGAATAGAGCCAATGTCTCTGGAATTATTCTCCAGTCATGTAATAGCTGACTAAATATTAAAGGATCTAATCCTCTAGTTCATTATTGTTTGAATAGTTTGTGTGACATTGGAAAATGTGGTCAGGGATTGGCCTTCAACTAAATGCATTTTTTTCAAATTTAATGTAACTTTAGTTTAAAAAACATTATTGTGACCACATCTTCATCCACTGTGGGACAGTGTATGATTTAAGTTGGAGACAAGTTGCAGTGGCAAAGAGTAGAATTCGGGGTAAAAAAACCAAGAAAACACTTACCAATATAATAGAAATTTTTTTATTAAGTGAGTTTTTTTCTCTACTTCTGAGCCGAGGAAGAAGAAAGAGAAAACAAATGAGCAACAATGTCTACCCATTCCTGCAACTCATGAAAGGGGAGAAAGCATACTGCGTATCCTGTCTCATTTATCACTGTCACCATCAGGTCCATTCCTGGAGGAGGACAGGGTCCTCCAAAGATCTCTCCCACACTTCTCACTGCCTGGCGTGTATCATGCATTGTTTGCTGAGTGATTAGTGAGGCATCTGTGGATATATTAATGTGGAAGGTTGGATGTGTTTGACAAGAAGTCAATGATTCCTTCTGACATGACTTTAATTGACCCGAAGAGGTGGTTGTGGGATGATACTTTTAATAGGATATAGATATGAACAACCCAAGTTTTATGACAAAGGTCAATGATATTGATGATTAGTGTGGAGAAGATAATTTTACTGGCCTGGTAGGAGGCAACTTGCATGATTCATGAAAGGTTTCCCCACCCACACCATTATTTAGGATAGCAAAAAGTTCACAGCAAACAACAGTTATGCAATTTATCACAAAGCAGTGAAATGTTAGACACAGTTGGTAACTGTGTGGAGAAGATGAAGAATCTTTTCTGATAACGTGTGTGAATAAGGTTTTTTCTAGCAGCATTTCATACCTGAAAATGAAGTTTCCAAAGAAGAAACTCAGTTAAAAACCAGCTGCTAAGGCATTGCATATGCCTGCCATCCAGTTTCCTTCCAGATCACCATATCAGAAATCAGGTTGTCTGTGATCCACCTTGCATTTAGTACTGATGACAGAACGAACTGAAGATTTTTGTGTATCAACGAAAGAAGAAGCATGCAATGTGAGATTAGGTCTACCACAGCTTAATCTTTCACTATGGAAACTCCCTAGTCCTGAAAATACTTCTTATCTTCAGTAAGAGCATATATGTGGACACAGACAACAAAAAAAAAGGGAATAATTATGATAGTACATAACACGTACCATATCATGTCACCAGAGAAAAGTGAAAACTGCCTGCCTGGCTCCAAAAATATGAAAGTTCAAAAAAAGTTCATCAATGAGGTGAAACATAACAGTTTTATCAATTTGAGGGCTGTCTAGATATTCCTAATTGACAGTTTCATAACCAAAAATGTTAATCTCTCCTTACATCACTACACTGTAATTCCCAACAGAAAACTACTAGGGTAATTAAGATGTAATGAATATAAAGCCTCTTTAGTTTTCACACTGGTGTTGACCATACTACATACTTATCACAGTATCGTCTTCTTTTGGATCAGATTTGTACAGCTAGTGCTATGTATATGCCACAAGAACTAAAAAAACAACAACAAAAAAAGAAAATAAAATTCACACAGATCTCTTTTAACAAAATGTTACACGTGCATAAGGAGAGAAGAGGAATAAGAAGGAAAGTGGAGGTATTATAAAATTAAGTTGTAGAACCTTAAAATACAGAAAATACTCCCAAAGCCTGGAAACAGTTCTTTCTTCTCACATTCTTAAAGATCTAATTGTAAATCTTAATAGTAACACATTATTGCTAGATTAATCCTCTTTCGTGATGCGAATCAAATACAGAACATATTGTATGATCTTTGAAGTCACACAGTGCATATTTGGTAGGAAGCACATTCCTGATAGTCTCTCACAGCAACCAAGAAAATAAATTTATTTGTGGGAAATTGCAATTTTTGCTACAATTTGTTACTTGCACTTAGTTACCAAGAATTATTGTTAAGTTCTGTATTTTATAAAATTAAGCATCTAAATCATGTGCCAAACTGAGGAATTTTCATCAGAATAGTAAAATTTTATAAAATATTCAATGCCTGATGGAAACTTCTTGACTACCCCTCCTTAGGATAGTGTATGTTGAACATATTCTTGGTAGGCTGCTGGTTTGAGCCAGCAATGAGGCATCTGGATACTCTCAGTTGATGCTGTTAAGATGATTTGTTGAAAACAAGAGACAGTCACCACAGATTGCAGCTTTTTGGAAAAAGTAGGGAAAAAAAGTAAAAAAAAATATAACTTCACCCTTCCCACACCTCTACTCAGGGTATGGAGAAGAAGGATATAATTGAGCAACAAAAAAAAAACAGGTTTGGGAATAATATGGGTAGATTATGCAAATATTAAAGGAAATACTATTCAAAGAGGGGAATACAAAATGTTTGAATTTGTAAAGTCCAGATGAAGGAATCAGAATTATGTCTGTTTCAAAAATTTGCTCAAAAATGATTTGTGGCAGCACTTGAGTCTAAAAAATATTTTATGCAGTGTTGTATAACCTGCAAGAATATTTGAAAAAGTGTATTCATCCTCAAGATATTTGGGTGCTAATCTTTCCTTCTTCACCCAAAACATTTTCTTCAGCATAAATGTGTGTGAAGCAGTGTGCAGATTGTAACCATAAACCCTCCTCAGTCATGGTGCAGCACACCTTACACAGAGCTTCTAGAATTTTTTTCAAAATGCTCACTCATTCCCATGCCTTCCAATATTTATGACTAAAGATTTCAGCTTTTTTCATATATTTGTAATTTTGCAGACTATTAACATCTGGTTATAAAGTTCCTGGTATTTTTTCTATCCCTTCTCTTAGATTTTAGAGTGATAGGCTAACCTAACACATTCCTGAAAAATAGTGTTTAGTCTTATTTTCAAGAAGAGAACCTACAAGGAGGATATTTTGTTTTCCAGACAGAATCTGAGAAGACACAACAAGCAATGGGGCAAATAATCCCTGGACAAACTCCAGTGGAGCAGTAGCCAGGGGAAAATTACCTAACCAACTCCTCTTCTAACTGGACAATATTTGTTAGGCAGGCTAATTTGTTAAGCTTATAAAATTTGTAGAAAAACGATACCAGGTCTGCCCACAGCCCATAACTATGGAGGCACTTGGGAACTTCCAATAAAGATCTGCTTTTTTATTTTATTATTTTAATGCTGTTCAAGAGTTCCTCCTTTGATATGCCTAACAGATATTAATGACCCTATTAGTATGCCTAACAGATATTGATAATTCTAACAGATATTAAATGTTAATAATGCCAACATCGACCTGTTACAAAGGAGTACAACATATGGACAAATAAGCACAAGGACAGAGGATCATTCCTTGTGTATTGTGAAATTCCTGTGTTTCCTGAGCATTCCGAAATGGTCCTGGTCCTTGTAAATTTTTATAGCAACCTTGAAGGTCATGGCCAGGACCCCGAATGATTTGTAGGGGGCACAAAAGGGGTATTTTTTGCAGTTTTATTGGGGTGTGCTGTGGGATAGTGCTGGCTTCCAGTCGTTCACCTCTCACTCTGCTCTGAATTTTTGTTGTTGTTGTTCATTTTCTTATTTGATTACTAATAATTGTTACAATAAATTGTAATAAATGCATGTCTAATAAATTTCTTATCTCAACCAGTGATCCTTATCTTTTTGTGCCTCCAGTTCTCCTCACACATATCCGTGGTTTTGCTCTGCATGCTGAGAGTATGAATTACAGGAGAACCTAAACCAGAGTTAAAAGCTATGAGTGATGGTAAAACCTAGCACTACATAAATAGGCCTAAACCTGTAAGCCTGCTTCTTAACCTTATTTGATATAGTTCAGTATTGTTTCTCACAGTCATACTGCCATGGAAATTTTTGTTTCTTTTTTAATTGGAGAATAACTTTTATTTAAATGAATAAAATAAATATGAACAAGCAAAGCATAAAATATAAACAAAGTACAGACAATTAAAATGCCACCAATTATGCTGTTGAAAATAGTCTATGGTTTACTTTCTGGTACCCAAGAGTGCTCGATCTGGTATATCATATGACAGGAAATCTCAAGAAAACCATGTTTTTTCCAGATATTCAAAACTTGGTCTAAAAAAAAATGGACTTTTCAAGGATTTGTCTTTCCTGCCATTGAACATGCTGCCTCAGTAACAGGACTTAAATCCTTGTCATATTCTTCTTTAAAGAAAAGAAACACGATCAAACTGATAAAGTGGTGTATTTTATGAATAATACATTGCTCAAGGGCTTCAATCTACTTTATATACTACAGAAGCATAATTTGTAATGTTTACTTAAACAGTGGCTCTCAACAAAACACTTAGAATCACTTAGCATCTTGTCCCTGAGCAGTTTGCATTAGAAATCTGGACTGCTTAATTTCATTGTGCTAAAGGCATTAACACAAGAGAGGGGGAAAACTCACAAAAAAAGAGCCCTCATCTTGGACTTAATGTGAGTGAAAACTGTCTCTCCAACACAATCTCAAAAGCATATTTTGTCTGAACTCACAATACCATATAAGATTATTTTCTCTTATAACTATGCAGAACTAAACAATAGTATTGTTACATACTATATGAAATGTCCAGCAAAGGACAGGCCCTTTAACCCTCAGAACTTCAATTTTTCATCTCCCTGTTATACAATCAGCGAGTTCTCTTCCCATTTAAAATGAATTAACGAACACCAAACCTAATTTTAGGCTGTTTCATCGATGCAGTCTAAGGGGATATAAAGTAAGGAGATTTTCTTTGGCTGGAATCCAGATACTAATGGTGTTAAAATGCCTTCTTACTCATTTAAGCCAGTAGTTAGGTCAAGTAGACAAACAGATTTCAGAGGATGTTTAAATAAACACTCTATTTAATGTTGCCTTGGAACCCGCATGTTTTGGTTGTCTAGCCTCAAAATACCAGCTAGTTAGAAAACACAAAAGCAATGGTGACTGCTTGGTTTGGAAAGAAATGAAAATAACATCAGGGCTGTATATGCACCAATTAATTTTATAGAAATATGTTAGGTATTCATTAATATTCTTCTACATGCCTCTAAAAATGCAAGGTTTTTTAAAGACAATAGATCAAAAATGATCAAAAGGAAAGCTATTTAAAATTAAACTTACTAATAGGCTGGTGGAGCTCAGTGGCACAAAATATCATTAAGCTGAAAATGCATTAAACATGAGGCAAGCTTTTCTAAAGAAATGCACTTCTGCAAAACCCAGCAGAGAAAATATGTATTTAAAAAAAAAAAAAAAAAAAGAAAAGAGAAAAGGGGAAAAATATATTAACTTCATAGTTTTAGAATTTAAACAAGTAACTGATACAGTTAGGAGAAACTCATAATGATAAGGATCTTTATAATTTTCTAATGCATTCTCTTTTAATAGATTCAGAGACTAGTTGGTAACATCATTCTGTTAGAGATATGTTCTAATCAATAGTAATTGAGATGGTTTGGATAGCTTCAGTGATGTGCTTCTGTGGAAAATGCCTTATTAGAGTTGTTCAGAATACAGAATTTCTGCTCATCAAAAATCCTTATGTTTTGTCAGCTCTTTTAATCTTGAAATGAAATGAAAGGTCAAAATAACCCAATCCTTTGAAGAACAAAAATTTTAACAGTAATTTAATTTGAAATCACTGAACTGTTTTATTTTAATGTCGAACTAACCTCTCTGTTGACTCGAGTCCCTTCTTTCAGGAAGTTTTCTGCCATTAAAGNACATCAGCCGCAGCATCACAGGGCTTTATTGTGCCTTCCACCACAGTACATAAAGTGTACCTTGGAAATACACTCTATTTTGTTTTTTTTAATAAAAGAATAGAAAGTATAAATAAATACTGTCTATTTATTTATGTATCCACTCATTTAGTGGATCTTGTTTTGTGCAGTATTTCTAGGAATCAAAAAGACCTGCAAAGAGTCTAACATCAAAACAGATGGTATTGAGTGGGTTCATACAAGAACACTCTTATTGTCCACCATTTGCATATCTTTTACCCCAAATTACTTCCTAACTTTTATAGAAAAATAAACTTGAACTCTTGTCGTAGAGTAAATCTCTCAAACCATATTGGTTGTGCTGTGACCAAAGTTTTGGTGTCTCTTTGTTATTTTGTTTTAGAGATTTATCCTAGGAGGGTCCTGCTGAACTCACAAAATAGAAAGATACTAAACAAGAAATAATTAATACTCACCTTAAGAGAAAGTGCAAACAAACCAAAATGGTGACCACAGGTTACATATAAGCATTTATAAGGCTGTAATGCTGATATATAACGTCACTCTAACACAGGAAACAGCATATATTTAACAAAGCTAGGCATAAATATTTAAATATGTAACCACCAAAGGCCAAAATAACCCAATGTGGTATACTTAAGCAGCATAAAAGTTCAGCCAGTATAATCATCATGTAAGAACTATGGGTATAGAATATGCAGAAAAAGTGTCTGGTAGAACAAGACCAAGTCTCATTCCTTAATGTTAGGGGATGTTGGATGAAGATTAGATCTCTCTTTCAATTTCCTTGACAGTGTGGAGAGTACAGCACCAGAAAGGAGCAGGAAAAGAGGGGAAAGAATGAGCCACCCTCTCAATTTTTTACTTCCTGTGTCAAATAACTACTGAGCCTGGTCATTCAATCCCAGTGGCTATGTCTATCAAGGAGTACAGTACTAATTGTAAGGAAACATACCTGTATCCCAAGAGCAGTGAACTGTGAAGTATCTGGGTTCCAAGGGGAAATTAAATGACCATTGTCAAAGCTACTTCAATGTTTGAAATATCGCTACCCACAGAAATGAATAGGGAATCAACAGAATCCAAAAATACAGTGGTAAGCAATATTATGACCAGTACTTTAAGGCATTTTACCAGTAATACTATGCCACATTTATTAACTCCCTTTAAGCTTTTTTCATGCTCTAGTATTTAAAGATGTTAAGTGTCATTATACCCAGTTTATTGATAGATGAGACATAGAGCAATCAAATAACTCATCTAGGGTTTCTACTTGGCCATAGGTTAGTCTTCAAACAAAATATATGGTTTCTAATATTCAATCCCCTGTTCAATCATTTGGGCCATAAAGTTGAAGATACTACAGTGGTCATTATTGCTGTATTATTAGTCATTTAAAAGTAGTTTTGTAATAAGAACGCTACAGGAAGAGAAGAGCCGTTGACCTATCCTCAGCAAAGACTATCTTTAGTCTGGATATTTATATGCTAGTTATCTGTACAAGTTTCTGGAAACTATCACATTCTGTCACACTTGTAAGATATTAAAGGGTTGGGAATCATGAGCTGACAATCCCAGCTAGTGATATGAAGTTGAACAATTTATTCTAAGCTTGTTCAGGAGCTTACACATCTATATGGAACCTCGCTCTCAGAAGCAGGTGATGAGTGAGAGTTTTAAATGTGCCCAGAATGAATTTCTATTTCATGACTGAAATATTCTACTGACCTAAGTTCTTCTGTAACTGCATTTGACCACGCACCTCCTAGACTAAGGATCATTTATGCAAAGGTTAGTACAGATAAGAGTTAAATTGCTTAAAAGTTGGTAGCATCAAAATTCATTCTCTTTCCTCTGTTAAGTGTTTCTATTTTAAGCAGTTGAAATCTGGTAGGGGGAAAAGAAAAGTCAGAAGTCCAACATGGACAGGTTAGCTGCAATCATTACCTAGAAATACAGGACAAGACCCTGAATTTAAACTGGAGCAAGCACCAGAGCTCTTGACAGTGTTGGGGGAAAGTGATTTTTTTTTTATCTTTCTAGTCAGTAAGTAGAATTGGGATATTTCTATTTTCGGAAAGGAAGGTAAAAAATAACAAAAAGAAAAATAAACAAAGAGAAAGGGTAAGAAAGTAAAGAAGGAATGAGACCCAGAGAGGTAGTACTGCCGCTTCTCTTGCCATCAGAAGAATGGAAACTCATCCCTGGGAAGTGATGATTGCCCGATGAAATGCAGGCGATTGCTGCTGTTGACTGAAAATACCTTCTCTTCCTTAACAGAACTTCTCCCCCAGCCCCTCCCTCAGGGGCAGCAACTGCAGATCTGCCTTTTCATTATACAACAAAAGAGAATAATACCATAACTGTGTTATTCCCATTGGCAATCTGCTGCCTTAGGAAACTTCCAGCTTTGCCTGTGGCTAAAGCTGATGATGCTGTCCTGGAACTGCTCAGCTCTTGTGGAAGAGTCATTTAGGAGAATTACTTGGAATTCTGCAAAAAGCTTATTTGAGTGGCTTACTCTGCATTAGAGTAGGTCTGTGGCTGTTGGAGTAATTTCTTTGATTTCTTCTGCATTCTTTCTGACATTTTTAATTTAAACGTAATTCTCATAATAGTGAAAAACAAACAAATAAACAAAGATACAAAGCCCTCTCAAAACACCAAAAAACTCCAAGCAAGCAACCAAAAACAAATAACTCCACAGCCACAAAAAAAATAAAAGAAGAAAAAATCAAAGCAAAGCAAACCAAAACAATCCCTATACATATCTCAGGTCAACATTAAAAAACTATAAATGAAAAACAATTTTATGGCAATTCTACTCACAGTCAGGTGTGACTTTAGGGCTGAAAATTAGACAGATTAAGGACAAATTGAGGTTCAGATTTGCCTGACTTAACTCATTTGAAAAAAAAGAAAATCATATGGTGCCTAAGGATCAGNACCGAACACAGCCCAAAACATACCTCATCTTCACAATGTGGTAAAGCCACCAAATGTTAAAAGTGTGTTCCACTCAACTAACTTTAAATATCAAATGGGTAACCTTTTGATTGCCACCCAGTTACTAAGTTTCCATTGAAAATCAACCAATTTTGTAAAAAAAATTATATTTATATATGAATAAACACATATA
>VXBU01002359.1:36278-49170 GCA_013400315.1 Bombycilla garrulus
ATAAGGGATGTAAGCAAGAATTAGAAGAAGCCTTGGACTCCAAGAGGGTGAGTTAGGCTCCTAAATTGACACCTAGACAGGATTTAGATACCACAAGTCCAAACTAGAGGACTGAAAAACCTCTAGTCCATGTTCATTCAGCCTTTAGTTTCTCATTTTGTATCAAAACCCTCCTGATTGCCTCTGAGAGGCTTTTGAGGCTATTTAGATGCATCTTTGTCTTGGTAGAGACATTTTAGCACTCAACTCAGTTCCTTTGTTGAAACTGCTAAAAGAGAGGTAAGAGAGCATGCCTGGAAATATTACAAAATTATGACCATTTTCCTCCCAAAATAGAATTTTATTTATTTTATTTTAAATGCAAATGTCTGTAACTGTGGGGAATACATATTAATTTTCACGCCTTAAACTGGAAGCTGCTGCAAAACACAGGTGGAAGAAACAGGAAAGGGGTATGCTGAGGAGATGTGTATTTTTGGTCTTCTTCTTGAAGTTGTGTTACTTTGATTTAAATTTATGATTCTTAAGCCACTGAGAGAGAAGAAATATAATCTTATATATATATTTCTAGGAATCTTTCTGCTTTTGTAAATGAACTCAGAAGGAGGGAAGGAGCTGTGGTTTATAGAACACATGAAGACATACAGCTTAATATAGAAATAAATGACAAAAAACAAAGTATTTGGAAAAAATGTTAGTAATTAACAAAATATTGATTAAAAAAATCATATTTTTTGACCTCTGAAATGTAATGAAGTTTCAGGGAAAAGCTTGCATTGCCTCCAGGCTTAATGGTATGAGAAAGCAAATGCATCAAGTAACTCCTGGATGTTGCATCCTTATCCAGTGCACATTCAGAACTTGAAAGTGTCTCACTCCCCATCCCACAGATGCAGTTACGGATGTTTCCCCGTTTGTGTTTGATCAGTAGCAAGGCTGAGGGGGTATCCCAGAGCACAGGTCTAAAGTTCACACACCCTCCCCTCAATCTCTGGTTTCAAAAATATTCATATTCACTTTTCCTCAAATAACAGTGTGGTCTTTGGCACATGATGAAATACCCAGCATAATACAGATACATAGACCCACAAGTCCTGTGGCTACTGGTTTGTTTCCAAGTGAAAAAAATCTCTCTTGCACAGTTGTCTCTCTGACTCTTGACTCTTAGACATATGGACACTTAGAACCTCAGCCTATGATGCTTAGGTCTTGCAGCATTCATATATATGACATTAAAAAAGAAAAAAAAAGAAAATTAACTACACAAGAGTAAAAAGTCAAGAAAAGTATTTGTTAAGAAGGTAGGGCAGACTGTGATCAGGCACGGGGTTCCATCAGGCAAGAACACAGTCTGGTAGTTTTCTGGAATCTAGCTGCCTCTTTTATCTCCCCTACTTTCTATTTACTGCTTATCCTTCTATCACTCCTCAGGTCTCCCTTCCTCCATGTTTGGCATTTCAACAAATGGTTGCATGGCAAGTTTTCCATAATCCCCTTTTGATGTCTCACAATAACAATGTCAGGAGTCTCCCTTTTCAGGCTGACCCTCTCCGAGCTATCCCTGAGTAGTTTTGTTAGTGGCCATCAGCCAGGGGCTGAAGAGCTGAGGTCTTCATTATTGTCAACATTACTGTGGTTTTGGTAACTCCATGCGTCTGTGCACTTATCGCTCTACTTGTTAAATGTTTCTTACATACTGAGTGGCACTGAACAAAGCAACTTAATGAAGCAAAAGCTCTCATACACTGCTTACCCTTTCATATACAACAAATATTAAACTTCACAGAAATAACTAACAGTAGCTCTCCATGATGATAATCATGGTTAGAACAAAGGTAGGACATAATTCAAAAACTTTGACAGTTGTGAAAACTTGACATTTCTTTGCACCATTCTGGATGGCAGAACACCAACATCTATCCTCTTGGAGGTCTAAAGTACAGACTTTTCCTTTCCTAACACCAAAAGATTCATACTTTCATAGGGATGGTATTAAAAACCTGGGGAAAGACTGAGGTTTTCTGAGTGGATGTAAATTGGATGCAACTTTTCTATCCTGAGGACATCAAATTTCCCATTTCAATTAGGGCAAAAGAACAAGCACTTAGAGAGTGTGCTTCCTCTATTTCTATACTAGTTCTATACTCTATTTCTATACTTTAAATTATCTCATATATATTATCCCTTAGTCAACAGTATGATATCACCAGAGGATGATTCATTTAATGTATTTGTGAATCTGTCAAAGCACCATACTCAGGATATCTTTCTATGGGAGTAACAGTTCTCTTACGCTATAAAGGAGAAAAGAAAACTGCTTTGGGTATAAAAATTAATGGTATGGTTATCTACAAGCAGGTACATTACTTCTCATGCTGGATACCCATAACATTTCCTTCCAAAATTTGATTTGATTTAAAAGCAGGATTTACCCTGTAAGTTTATATCATTTCAAATCAGTGAGAGATAATTAAATTGCCCACAGGGACACTGTAGCTGGAAGTGTAGCTGTCTCAGGGAAGCGTGTTTCCTATACAGGTATCTACTGAACTTCAGGAATATTTCCTTTATATGTTGATGTTTTGCTTTTGCTGGCAGTATGTGTAAAAGCTGTAATATGAACTCCCTTTCCTGTCCAAGTGAGAAGAAAAAAGGTAAAACAAAACAGTGAAGTATTAACTGGTTTGTTGCAGACTATGAACTCAGGCACTAAAATATTCTGTAACTTGCTTACAGTCACACGCATCCTATTTGCTACAATTCTATTGAATTTACCTCTTCATCAACTTAATTTTAATCTCCAGATTGTATTTCCTCCACCGACGTTTTTAATAGAGATTTTATTTTGTAATATTATAGTCTCATAATTATGTTTCAGTACACATTACCCAGTATATTATGTAAAACACAGCACATTGCAAAAAATGGGCCATCGCTATCAGACTACATATTTAGAAGAGATATTAAAATTACTACAATTTTTGAAATACTTTTTAAAATTAGAGTTCTCAATAGTAAACAAGAAATTGGATTATTCAGGAATAATTTGTTCAACAAATATTCTGTGATATTCTTTTTCCAGTTCTTCCTCATAGGCGTGAGTACAAAAGCAAAAGCCTTCTATTGATTAACTCATCAGTCTTAAAAGAAGGGAGAATCATCTTTTCTAACGGACCAAGAAATTCACCCATCAATTACATCAAGACATAATCTTCAGTGGCCTTGTGTGATGCATATTCCAAAGGAACTACAGCCCCAAGCAGAGGTATTGCAGGTAACTTCTAATGTTTTGCTTTAACTTTTTCATTTCTTTGCCAAGAAATCTCACAGATTTGTTGAAGGTGGCATGTTCATCATGTATAGAAGAATAGAATAAACTATTTTCAATTCAATGCACTTTGCATATTACCGGGTGTTTCACAGCTATTGTGATAGTTTTTGGTTTTGTTTTGTTTTGTTGGTTTTTACCACATATTTTTTTTTCTTTTTATCTGCACAGCATTAGAGCATTCAAGGCATAATGAGTAAAAGTATAGAGTTAACTAAATTTGTGTGACATATATTAGCTGGCTGAAAAGGTTCTTTAATATCTTAACTGCAACCTCAGTACTCACCTAGCTACTTATTTTGTTGAGATTTAGGTCAAAGATCAATTACCCATTTAATTAAGTTATAAATCACAAAAAAGGTGATTCTGTGAGAGTCCAAGACCAACATGTATCATACGAAAAATTCTTTGAAAAATATAAAAAATATAAAAAAGTTAATTTTTTATTTCATCTACAGGTAAAATATTCTTAGCTCAGTCATATGTCATGTTACTGTAAACACATATCATCAAGTAATGTTTCTCTCCTAATGGTTTGGTTATTTTCACCTTTAATTAATTCCAAACTTTTGATGCCAGTGTTATTTTCTAGAGTAATCTGGAAATTCATTGTCATCTTGTTCAATTTTTACTTTTAATTTTTACTTGTAATTAGGAAAGTGTTCATTTGGTAGACTTGCAAGAGTTCATGAGATTTGAGCTTCAAGAGATTTCTGTACAAAAGCCTGTTTAACACAAAGATGGCCTTGTTGATGGCATTGTGATTTCGACTGCCAATTGCATTTCTGAATTGCTGTAGGGCTTTGAGCTGTCATTTCATCTTCCCGTGCCCTTAGCTACCCTTCAGTCCTTTACCTTTCCCCACTATTTAGGCCATTAACTCTCTGATGCAAGGATTTTAATCTTGCAGATTGGTCTGTGGTGTCTAGCACGGCTAAAACCCTGTTAGTCCTTGATGCACTGAAGTAATATTAAATAATTTCATCTAAGCATGCCGAGTAATTAATTGTGAAGCTGGACGAATAATTCTAATTACATAATGAAGAACACAGTCTCGGTAATTTTACAACATTGTCCCAATAATCACTATTTCCTGTACCACAACTGCCACAGGGAAAATTAGCAGTTGATGTAAATTCATGGCAGAGATGCAGTGAGAAAGACCCAAATTTCAAACTTTTTACTTTAATGGCTTGCTCAGATGCTTTCTCTCTCCCCTCCAAGTTTCTAATCTAAGGCTGTGATAACACTGTTCTGTCTTATGACATATGTTTAAAATGATCACTGTCCTTTCTTCCGGGCAGTATAATTCCTTCTGAATTTAAAAATTTCCTAACAAAAACTCTGTAAGCATGGGGTCAGAGGGGAGGGAGTTGGTAAGTGTTCTTTTCCATTTTCTTGAAATCAAGATTTTCCTACCCAGTAACAGTCATGTCCGCTAAAGCAACCTGGTTTGAATGATCCTATTTGAGTAGGCAAGCTGGACTATATAATCTCAAGAGATCCCTTCCTAGATCAATGATCTTGTGACTTATATCCAGAGGCTTTTATATATACTTATTAAGACCTGACAAATAATATTAAAAACACGAGATGTTCACCTGTTTTCAAATCACAATACCAGTGCAAATTTTCCTTGATTTCATTATTTCCTACTGCACTAGCCCTCAGAGGAAACTGTTTTAGGCAATAGGTTGGTAAGATTCAGTCTTCTGTTAGATGTAATATCCTTGAGGGCAATGAAACCTTTCCAGGACTAATCTTCAGACTAGTTTTTCTCCTTCCTTTTGAAAATCACTTCCTAGGCACTGTTGCAGCTATTGTATGGCCAGAATAAACATTTTGCAGTTCTTACTGGCCTTCCCAATTCCACCTTTCACTTCCAATTTCCTCTACCACCTTCCCTGCAACAATAGTGGAAGAGGAAAAGAAATATAGATTATGGTCAGTTAATCACAGGTTGTCTCTGCCACTCTCTCATCTGGCGTAGGTGAATCACTCCCACTCTTCCGCTGCTCCAGTGTGGGCTCTTCTCATGGGGCCACAGATCCAGTCAGGATCCTGCTCCAGCATGGGCATCCTGTGGGGTCACAGGCATCCGGTGGGGACACAGCCTCCTCTGGACATCCCCCTGCTCCAGCCTGGGCTCCTCCAGGGGCTGCAGGTGGATCTCTGCTCCCCCGGGCCCTCTCTGTGCTGCAGGGGCACAGCTGCCTCCCCACGGGCTGCTCCAGGGGCTGCAGGGGAATGGGAGCTCCAGAGCCTGGAGCAGCTCCTGCCCCTCCTTCTGCACTGCCCTGGGGTCTGCAGGGCACTTGAACTGTCTCACTCCTCTCTCCAGATGTTGTTCTCTCCGATTCAAATGCTAGAGGTGTTGCTAGGACTGCTGAGGGGCTCAGCCTTCTCCAGTGGTGGGGCCATTTTGGCTTCATCAGACATTCAGAAACTTCTGTCAGCTTTTCAGAGATGTCACCGCTGCAACTGCTCATTACCAAAACCTTGCAATGCAAACCTAATACACTAGATTAGGAACTTTTCAGGATGTACTGAAGAACTCTTAGAAAATTCCTCATAATAAACAGCATTGATGGCATTTATCAGTTTCATATGTAGCACCAAAATTTGTATATTCCTTAGCTAATCACTCTAGCAAAATAGTCTAGCTAACTTGGGTTTTCTTTATAATGGTGTGACATAAGTATTTTTTTTTTTTTTAATCCTGTGACCCTTAAGCTTATTTGATTTATATTAGTATGAGACAATTGAACTGTATCTAGTCCCATGAACCCAATCTCACTTTTTTTCTGACAGGTCACTTTGTCACTGCTTGTCTCCTTAGCCCCTTATTGCCCTATCCCTACAAAATATCAAAAGGAAGCATACCTGGGCTTCTTTTAAGGCTGTACGTACCCAAGGGCTATCAATGAGTGACAAGGCAAAGTACCAGCTTCCCTGTGATAAGCACCACAGGTTTTTCTTGTCAAGGGAGGGAGGAGCCAGGAGGATTAGGGAAAGTAAACTGAATTGTTTTGCTTATAAATACCAATGGGTTTGTCTGGTGTGCTACAAGAGAGATTGCCTCTAGGCTGTTTTATGTGCCAGCTGTTTGGGGAATTGTATTTTGTCGCTGTTGTTTTTTTATCCCTTTTCTCCCCTGTTTTTGAATTATTGTAGCTTGTATGATCCAGCTTTGGGGTGTGTGTGTCATGGTATTATTTATTTATTTGTTTTCTTGTTTGGCGTCTTCCCTTTACCTCATTCAGCCCTTTGGAATGAGCAGTGGGTGTAATGACAATCATTGCGTACTAAGAAAATAACCTTGGCTACCCCAGAGAGGGTTGAGTGAAATCATTAGGATATAGTTCTTAGATATTTTTATGCAGTGGCTATTCAGGGAGAGGAAGAAGCCACTCTGTCTAAAATAGGAATTGATCAGAACACAGGAAAAAATAAATAGATATTAATGATTGCTATTAGAAATAAGGAAGAGGGAAAAACTTTTTAACTACCATGTCGCAGCAATTAGTAAATTTATCTTCTTGTACTCAGATAGGAAAACTTAATTTACTTCCTTTTCTAAAAGTAAACTGAAGTCCTCTGACTTTTTTTCACTCCTTTTCTCCATAGTCTTTATCTTACCAGGAGGGAGGTACAGGAATTGATGTGAGTGTTTTGATGCATTATGTATAGGTTCTAAGGATGTACTTTCTTTGCTCAGATGCAGATATCTGCTATGCAGATATCTTCATCAAAGCTCATCATTCTAATAATCCTCTGTAATCCTTGGAGGAAAATAGTCCATTTTAAGGGTTATTCCTCTTATCATAATGCTCTCATTAAAAATGTATGAGAGTTCATATACTAGGTCTTTTTCTTTCACTTTTTTTTGTCCTTCTTTTTTTTTTCTTTTATAATAAAGAAACTTTAGATATAAACATATGAGATACTTAGCTAAAGACAAATCTTGACCCAATCAATTTACACACAAAATTATGAGTTTCCCCCATGTAAGGGTCAGCCCGAAGATCTCGTTTTCCCTCCTGATTGTCAAGACAGAGACTGGGACAGACCCCACAAGACACACCCTGGCCTGGCTGAGGGGGGAGATGGTTGCTGCTGCGGTGCAGTGCTTCGGGCAGAACGGCTGTAGGTACAGCGTATATGTTTACTGCCACAATACGGGCAAGGCAGCTGTAGGTACAGTGTACACTGCCATGGTACAGAGCGTATGTTTACTGACACAATACAGCACAAACCTGATGTTGTTACGGGCCTGCTCACAATAGGCCATAAATCTCCCTGCTTTTTTGCCAGAGGCCAGTCACCTTGGAAAAAGACTTAAAAACCGTGACTCTCTGAAAGGACTCTCGAGATCTCCCCATGGAAGAAGACGCATCTATTGGCTGGGCCACGAGGACTTCCTTCTCGCCGCTGGTAGCTATATCCCACCTTCTCTCTCTTTTTCTCTTCCTACTCTGCTCTCTTTCTCTCTCTCCCCTCTATCACATAATTGCGTTGATCAGCACTCAATAAAGTGCTTCGTTGTTTTGTTGAAATTATAGTCCCTTGCTGTTTGCCTCTTATTTTGCACCTTGAGATCCCTCAAACCATCACAATTTCTGCCTTAACATTAAAGTGGATTGTGACACTCCAAGACAGCCAAAAGTTACACTTTGACTTACCCCTGCCAAATAGAAACGTCTTTTGTTTTTTAGATATTGGCCTTGACAAGGCTTTTATTTTTTTTAGCCAAAACACTTCTAATATTCTTGAAGAAACTCTGGGAGGATCCATATGTAAAAATCTAACTGTAAATTAGATGGTATACCATTTAAACTTATAGCCAAAAATTCACTTTTCCAGTATTCTTGTAATTCAAGCATGGGACATATATATATATTCTGTTTTCAAAAAGACACAGGATGAGGGCTGCCAGGTGCCAAGCACATGAAAATATCTAGCAAATTTTGGCCACGAATATTTGTTTAACCAGAAATTGGGATATTTGATGCATTTTAGATCAGGTACTATGTTTTTCTGGCAATCCCTGAAGTAAAATCTCCCTATAGTCTTTTCTAATGAAACAATTTAAATATGTGAATGTATTATCACAACACCAATGAAAACAACAAAAAAAAGAATTCATTGATTTCTGTACAAATTAAGGTCTTTGCTAATTTTCACAGACACAATTGAAACAATAAACTCAATGAGAACAACAAAATGGCTAATTATCTCAATGATCCTTTAATTTTTGCATTTGGTAATAGATACCTTTTTTGTTACACTAATAAGATGTAAATTATAATCAACTGTTTTTAAATCTTACAAGTATAATTTTGTGCATTTTAACTGACATGGGAAACCATGTGATGGGTAGTCCATCTCATACTATGCTTGACATGGCAGTCATGCTTTCCTTCATACGTTTGATTGAGTACGGCAGATGCCAAAAACCAAACCAGACTAAAACCTGAAAATAATTTAAAAAGGATGTGCCCAATATCTAATTTCAGTTTTCCAATAGGGTAATAGTAATTGTATTATAGCTCTCTATGGCCCAGTGAATATGTCATCTACAAAAACCAGTGACCTTAAGGTTGCTCTTTTACCGGCTTGGTGCTAAAAGAGACTGAGGCAAAGTGGTCAAAATGTAGTTTACATTTTGGGCTCAAAATCTAAAAAAGCAAATGCTTTAACAGATATGTTTTTTTGGAAATGGACAGATGTTTCTCAGTATTTAAACCCAAACATCTTGCCTTCCTTATTTTCCCATGTTAGTATTTTCATAAATTTTTTTTTCTTCTGGGTAGTCCTACTGAAAAAGCACAATTACTAAAATGCTTACTGACTGCAAGTTCAGTTGAAGTTCAAACACAGATACATTTGAAGATTGAAATAGATAGAAGAGCTATTTAGCCTTGTGACTAGGTCTGACAAATGCCAAAACAATGAGAAAAAAAAATTACCTGTCTAATGATGTTGTATAAGAATCTGGTTTCCACCATTCCGAAATTTTTAGGAAATACTATCTTCCCAGGTGTTCTTCCAAACTAATTTAGTCTGAACTGAACATAATCTTCACCTTGCATTGAATTTCCTTGATACATTTCTCTGGTTTATTCCGTCAACTCATTTGAGTTTTAAAGCTGCAGAATAAAAAAAACTTGATTTAAAATCCAAGATAATTTTAGATAGAAACACAAAAATTCTAACCTTTGGGTAACTTGGGAAAAAAACCCTTTACAAACAATAAGAAAGAATAAACATGGTGCAGACCTCAACCTAATGTCACCAAATTCACTGAAAGTTAGCTTAAGGTCATAGCAAATTTTGTTGATCAAGATGCGATACTCCAGACTTAGAAGAATCTGAGTATGGTTAGTGAGATGAAAATTTCCAGTTAACAGCATGCCTCTTTAATAGCCCAAAGCAAGTGCTAGCTATCCCCATTCTTCACGAGCATTTGCAGGTAAATTTGTATCTGAACCATGCTGTTTAAGATTACCTCTGCCAAGAACTTAAATATAATAAAATCCAGTTTTACCAGTCAATTTTTTTTTTCTGACTAATGGAACCTTGCAAATGTATTGCTATCAGGACAAAAGCTATGTGGCCACCTACAGCTTTCTGTCAAGACTTTAAAAAGAAGTACCAACTGTGATATAATAAGAAATCAGCTTGCCAAAATATTCCAAAAAGCAAGAACCTTCCAACCCACTGAAACTCTACTTAAGTTATTATATGCTTGAATGGCCCCTGGAACAACAGATAGCTGTGCAATTAATGCAAAACTTGTCATCCTTCTCCACCTTGCTTGTCTCTGCACAGACCAGTAATGAGGCTCCTTTAGACACAGAATGTGCGCAAAGTCTGACAAACCACCTCAGTATGCAGAAAAAAAGCTGAGGGGAACCGCAGGAAACATGACCACAGTAGCAAAAAATGTCAGTCCTTTCTATATTCACAACTTTGTCTCTTGGAGTCAGTTTGCATTGAGGTGGAAGGATGTAGAATTGACATGTGGTTAAGTATTTGTCTCCAAGGGAGATATTTTCATTTTTGAGGAGCAAACCTTTGTTTTAAAGGATTACAGCTATTTCCCTTTTAAGATCTATCTTATATCAGGTGGAAAAATTACTGCCTGAAGTTTTGTGTTCAGATGAGAAAACATTAGCCAGTAAACCATTAAGCAAGTATAAATGTTTTCTACAATCATTAAATAACACAGTGATGGGGTTTCTAAACAACTTTGTTTTGAATTATCCATCTTCAAAACAAACTTGTTTCATAGACTAATCACATGCTTTATTCACTCTCTTCTTGCACATCTCTTTTTATAGAACTCAATTTTGCAAATTACTCCACTGTGCAATTGACCTCACTTCTAGAAAATACTCTCTTTCTTAAATATTCTACCTTGGTCTTTTCAGTTTGAAGACATTATTCCCTATAATACCATCATTACCCACCTTAAATACTTCCTCCAGCAATTTCATGTTATCAAGTATTTATAGACAGTTACCATTATCTTTATTTCTTGAAAGAGGTTCATATAGCTTTGTATCTTCATAGATTATGAAGCCAGAAGGGACCATTGTGAACATCTCATCTGACCTCCCTCATAACGGAAATCATAGAACTTCCCTGAATTCATTTTTTTTAAGTTAGAACATATTTTTTACAATATTTTGATTTAAACATTTCTAGCATTAGTGAATCTACAAAAATCCTAAGTTGCTCCAGTGGTTAACCCAGTGAAAAATATTTCTTCTTTCTGCTCTGAATTTCTGCAGCAGTGGATGTAAGTAAGCATAGTGTGTTTCCATTACACAGATAAGCAAACAGATGATAACACAAATGAGTGGGGAAATTCTCCCAGTTTTGATTTGTGGGTGCTTTAAAATCCAGCTTGGTAAGATAGTCTTGTCTCTATGCAAAGGAAAAAGGATATTCTGAGGGGGCTAGACCATTTTAAATCATAGAATCATCATATAACTATTTGGGTTTGAGAGGACCTTCCTGATCATCTAGTTCCAAACCCCCGGCCATGGCAGGGGCACCTTCCACTAGGTCAGCATGTTACTTGTGGCTTAATTCACCTCATTGGTATTGTTGTGCTAAAAAAAAAATACTAAATTTTGGGTTCTTCTCTCACTGCACAAAGAGACAGAATCATACAAGAATCATTCATGAAAACAGTGCATTTCATCAGCCTGAGTAGGGCATTAGAGATTTCCATTTTGGCCTTCTCAGAACTCCCATACACATCCTTTCAGCAAGTCACCCAAACTCCTTTGCATCGGCTCACCTGCCTTCAGTCAAACTCAGTAACCAGACAGATATGACTCAAAGAAAGAGTCATCCACACCTATGAAGTATTCATTGGACTCTTAGGGAAAGATGTAATGCAGTGCTATAATTGCAGAGAGTGAGTTTTCCTCTCCTGTTTGTCACGTTTGTTGAGACAATTTTCAACTGGCATTTCTTGATTTCCTGTGTGTGAAAAGATCATAAAGAATCAAGAGTGTTTTCTATTTTTGTTCTTATTTGCAGCCTTTACCACTCCTCCTAGAACTGGAGTACCTGCCTGCAATCATGTAGCATTAGCTATTAAGAAGCATCTGAGTGCTGCAAGAATGGACTAAAAATGAAGATGACACTGCAGCTGTCACACAAAATGGAATATTTTGAAGGCGTTTGTGCTTGTTTTGTGCAACATGATACCAGGAATTTCATCCACTACAGAACATCAACTTGCTAAGCACAAATCCTTCACAGCCAAAAAAGTCACTGCTTGTGTGAAACTGTGATGTAAACAAGCTGATACAAGTAGAAGGAAAGTGAGCCTAATGAAGATACTGGCTCTCACAGAGATGTAGCTATATAAAAAATGAGGGCTGTTAGGAAGGGCATACTCAGTTGTGGAGCAAAATTCGACATTTCACTCTGGGTATGACTATGAGGTAAGAAAGAATTTATGGTGTTAAAAGAGATATTTTGGAATGAAACAAGCTCATTTCTCCTACTGAACAACTTTATATGCATTGCCTAAGAAGTGTGTATGATGGGGGAAAAATAATAAGAGTCTAAATGAATGAGGATTAAAATAGCCTGGATAAATTAAAAAAAAAAATAATAATAGAATTAAAAGTGTCCAGCTCCTTTCAAAGAGCAGCTAAGTATGTGATTCACCTGTCCCAACCTAACCTTCTGAGTCTGGATCTGAGGTGGCCACATCAGTTTCTTGGAATTAATACAGGAAAATGGGTGACATCTGGATACCATTGATTCCATTGTAAGAGAGAGGCCTACAATAGATGTGTTGCCACTAGTCAAGCCTCTTTTTCTTGACTCATTACAGAGTTTCAAACGTAACAAACCTCAAATGTATCTGGGGTTAGAAGCAATGAAACCCAGTACCAAACCCTTTTAAATAATCATTATGCAGGAATGGACTAAGAGCTCCCACAAATTAGAAGAAATTAAAGAAAAAATCTGATCTGTTCCATTTAGTCTCTTAGTTTCATACTACTTGTCTCTGGGAAAAAAAAAAAAAAAAAA